>OVAN01000091.1:4662-96534 GCA_900406275.1 Anastatica hierochuntica | reverse complement strand
TTCACTTACATAGGATGATGGTCAAAGAGGTTTGGAACTTTTGTTTTCTCCGTTTCTTTAGATAATAGAAATTTTATAGCGTTTAGTCCATTTATTTAGGCCGTATATGAAATTTTAATAAATTAATTGTTAAAAAAGTAAAAACGATGCTCATTTCCAATGTAAGAAAGTTTTGCATAGATTAAATATAAATGTAGAATGTGGTTAGAAACTTTTAAACAACACTAAAGAATATAAACTTCAGTATATAGAGCATTTACCCAAAAAACTCTATATTTTCGTAGGTGTTATAACCTACTTATTTTGAAAAAAAACTCAAAAAATGACAATCTATTTTTAATGCATAGTTGCATCGTTTACTTACATAGAATGATTGTCAAAGAAGTTTGGAACCTCTTTTTATAACACAAAGAATACTTAGAAGTTAGGACATAGATTTAAATAAAATTTAGCTTCTGCTGAAACTTCTTATAGTTTTTTTTTCTACTTTGTATTATTAAACGTACCAAACGTTGAAGGTTTTCTAAACAACTCCAAAACATTATAAAATTTTGTCAGCTAACTTACCACTAATTATTCAAGTGGACTCACTCATATATATATTTTACATGCAAGACTATATATAATTATATATGAAACATACAAATTAATTTGAGAAGATTGAATATTCCCCAGCTCCATTCTAGATAATTTGTATGTGTGTATACATTATATTTCGACTATTGATTATGATCTAAATTTATAAATACATGAACATTATATTATATTAGAACATTATATAACTTATAAAATGTCTCAATTTATATATGAACTAAGTTGAGAAGTGAGGTGGCACAACTTTTCCAATGAGGAGACAACCTCACACGCTTATTACAACCAGCACTGTTAGATGCCTGCCACGTATACAAATTGAACGTTCAGGATCTCTTCCTTAAACGTGTGAAGCTGTCTCGAAGTAAGTAGTAACTTAACCTCCACGATGTTTCTCCCGCCGTCACCTTTAATTTTGCTAAATTTTGTATCATATTATAATGATCGTAATTAATTTAATAATGAACCGACTATTATTGTTTTATAATACTACAAAATTAGTATGAATTCGTTAATAAATTGCATGGCTCTCACCTTCTTCCTAGCTTCCTTTGAAGAAACAATATTTAAATTTTTAAAAAATTTAGAAACTTGTATGCCAATTTTCTTTTGTTTTGCTTTTGTTTTTTTCGTATATTAAGTAATTAAAAACACCATTTAAATACACTCATATCATTTAATTTGTTCAACGTAAATAAGACCAATTCGATTAATCTAAAATTTTCATTTCTAATTCTAGGTGATATAAAACAGCAGATGAAATGAAAAGATTTTTCAGACGAAAAATTATTTTTGTAATTGTTTTTAAAATTTATAATAGCAATATATATTAATAATTTAGACGATAAAAAAATTTTTAGGTTTTGCGTTTTTCTAAACCTTTAGTTCCAAACTTTTTCCATCAAATATAAATACTTTCTTACCTAAACCTCTTTGGCATATATATTGCTTACAGCCTAAGTTCTTAAAGACATCTTTTTCTATATATATTATAAAGTAGGCAAAAATAATTTAATCTTTTGTTGTGTCAATTATAAACACAACAAGATACTTTTTTCCTTTCGTACCAATACAATAATACATACAAAGTATATTTATTTTATTAAAAGATCTAAGGTGTATATAAGTAGATACAACATAGCTAACAACTCATTGCAAATTGAAACCAAAACAAAATATCCAAACACATAAACACATACTAAGAGAAGACAATACAAAGATCAAATCAAGAAGATGGGTGTTGGAGGAACATTAGAGTATATTTCAGAGCTAATGGGAAATGGAGGAAGCCATAGCTATGGCAAGAGGAAGAAGAAGAAGCAATTTCAAACAGTAGAGCTCAAAGTTAGAATGGATTGTGATGGTTGTGTCCTCAAAATAAAAAATGCTCTTTCTTCTCTAAAAGGTAACAAAACTCTTCTTTTATAATCTAAATTATATGGTATATATATATCGCTAGCGAATGCGAAACAAACATGCTTATAATATATCCTAAACTTGTTTTTTTCACCCTATATCTAAAACCTAAACATATGCATGTATACAAAGATACATATAACTTCTCTTAGCGGAAAGCACATTACCGAAACTTTAATGAATGAGATTTGTCGTCAAAAAAAAAATCAAAGATGCATATAACTAACATATTGGAAATCTTATTGTATATCATTTTAGGAGTTAAAACGGTAGAGATAAACAAGAAGCAACAAAAGGTAACAGTGAGTGGTTACGCGGAAGCTAGCAAGGTACTAAAGAAAGCGAAATCGACCGGAAAGAAGGCTGAGATATGGCCGTATGTGCCGTACAACTTGGTGGCTCAGCCATACATAGCTCAAGCTTACGACAAGAAGGCACCACCTGGTTACGTCAGAAAAGTTGATCCATATGTCACCACCGGGACAATGGCCGTTTACTACGATGACCCTTCTTACACTTCTATGTTTAGTGATGATAATCCTAATGCTTGCTCTATTATGTAATTATTAGATCATTAATAATATGGTTTTATATGCCCTATGGAGATGTTATATGGGTTATAAATTTTGATGTTTGTTTTGTTCAAGATTTTGTCTTGTTATGCATGTGCTTTTTGTTGGGTGTTACGAGTGAATGTTTGTTTAATGTTAATAAAATGTTTGTTCTATAGTCTAATAAATGGGATATTTTTAAGTAATCATTGTTTTTGTCTTTCTATCATAGCATATAGTATATATATAAGAAATGTTCATAATGGGAACCGGTTCAAGTTTTTTAAAAATATTGCCCAAAAAGTGAATTTCTTAAGAATCCAAATTATCACATATCATAAAAGTGGTTGAAGAACTATTTCTTTGTAGATTTTTTAGTAACCAATAATTTTAATTTGAAGCTTTTGCTTTTGATTATTTAGGTGTTTTATGCTCTTTTTGATAGTCTTTTGGGATCCCAAAATTCTAACTCTCTTTTCAACAACTCTCTCCTTTATACAAAAATAAAAGAAAACTCCAAACAATGTGTAGTAACTACTAACTAGTAAAGATCACATTAAGCTAAGAGAGATATGTAACACAACATATGTATAATGTTCTATACATAAAATTATTCTTGCACACCATTATTTGAAAGATTGATCCAACAAATTTTACCATATGATTCTTGCTCTTAAGAAGTATTATGTATACAAAGTAACACCAACATTTTCATAATCTTCATTGCTCTATACCCAAAAGATGAATTTTTACACTTTTTGGCCTTAAGAATCATGAGTTGCATGTTGTGGAGGGGACCAAAACAAAGATATGATGCTGATGAACAATCACATTACAACTTTATACTACACTATGCACATCTTTGTGACACAAGCTGCATCACTTACCTTAGATTGAATCTAACCTAACACGCGCTTATGCACCTAAGCTAAAGTACATGACTTAGAGAAGATTGTGTCTTGTTCTTCAAGAGCAAGCTACTCATCCGATTTTAGTCGGATTTATCGATGTTTTAAGTCGAAGAAATTATTAATAAATCTCATCTAAAGCTTGTCAAATGGAGTCACCTTATGATATACATCATTTACATATAGTTGATTCTTCCTTTTTACTAAACGTAATTGTGGAGTTTGGCTTTCATCTTGTGTTACTTCCTGGATAGATCTCTACAAAATTGATATCATAGAGCAAAGTTGCATTGCCAGGTATGTTACATTCACCTGCATAAACCAATACAAAAAACTCGGTTTATTCCCAAAGATTGATCTTTTCTTCACATTTCTATGAGCATTAAGTTGCATATATATACCGGAAAAACATCCTGCAGGCTCTGGTCCATAAGCTAACTTAGGTGGAATTTGAAGTTTACGCTTTCCTCCTGTAAATCAAAACCGAACCAATATGTTTTCGGGTCTAATAAAGACATCGAAAATGCAGAGAATTGCGGTAACTTGCCTACGCGCATAGGAGGTACTCCTTCACCTCCAAGAATCCCTTGGTCTAGACCCCTAATCACCTGATCATTTCTTCGACATCAAGAGTTAGATACCGATGTTTTTGCTCATTCTAATCACAAAGTATAAGAAATGAAACTAACTTCAACTAAAGTTCACTATATTGCAATAAAAAATGGTTCTTCTAGATCTTAGTTTCCTAGTCAAAGATCAATACTTGCTTCATCTAGATCAAAGTTGCATTAGTACTCACCTAAATCAACAAACCCTACTCGTTACAACAAACCGAAGAATCATCGAAAATGTAATCAAAAGAAGTACCTTTCCGACTCCAATTCGCATAGTAAGTGGTCTAGCACGCTTATAGCTACTATCAAACAACGTTCCATCCGCAAACCTCGCCGTATAATGAACCTGTTCCCAACTCCAAATTCTCAAACTTTACATCAAAATTTCACAACTTTTTGCATAGATTCAATCCAAATGTGACACAAAGACACCCAAAACACCCAAAAACAGAGGAATTTCATAAACAGAGGAATTTCAATGGAAGACATAAAGGAACAAGCTTTTATCAAAATGAGAAACAATACATTGACGAGAACACCACGAGGAGCTTCGTCACCGAACCCAACATCGATATCGCAAAAACCAAGTCCAGATTTTGCGTAGCTGTATTCACAAGGAGGATCACCCACAGTAGCGTAGTACTCAATCCTCGTTGCGTCTGCTTCAAGAGGAGTCAGTGAGAGTATCGAAGCAGCTAAAAACCCTAAACCCACTCTTAAAACTCTGTTCTTTGCTGCTTCGAAGCTCTTGGTTTCTCGCTCTCGATCTGATGAAGAAGAACAGAGACACGAGAATGACGACGACGAGGGTGAAGAAGTTGAAGAAGAGAAGATAGGTTTGAATGAACGTGTGTAGAGAGATGATGTGAGTGTTAGAGTAGAAATCGCCATTGTTGAGTTTCTTTGATTCTTACTTTCTCTTCTTCCTTATCTTTGTGAAAGCTTAAGCGTTTGGTCTGAATCTGTTTGAGGATGGAACGCGCCAAAAGAAAAAAGAAAAAACCCAATGGATATGATTGTGGGACCCACTTTAATAATATATCGTTTAAAATGTTAATATTTATTATATTACAAATTCTTTTAAAAAACAACTATTAAAATAATTTTTCAACCGATAAATCTTTTTCGCTTCATCTGCTGGATCAAATCATCAAGACGAACGTTTCTACTTGATCACGGTAAAATTTAGTTTTTAAATTTAAAACTAAAAATATGTATATATGCATTTGGATTTTCGGTCGGTTTTTAGTTAATTTGGTTACTAAATTTTAAAATTATATTGAAGCTGAGAGATTTTGGTACGGCTCGATTCGAATTCTTTTCATTCTCGAAAGTTTGAACCGTTCAAATATTTTTAAATTTTTTCAGTTTAAATTTGGATTATCGATTTTTTCGATTTTAGTTAGTTTGTCCTGCCCTTCCAGAAACAATTCCCATTGATGACTAATTAAGTGGTGCATAGAGTTTCACCAAATACCATATATATTAACCTCTAGCCAAATTTTTTAAATATTATCTAGAGTTAATCAAGGAGAAAAAGTATCGAGTGATTAGACACATAAACCAAATTTCAATTGTAATTTTCAATAGGTAGGTGTTTGGTCAAATCCTTAAACATAATTATGTTTGAACTTCTCAAAAATTTTTGTTTAATGTTCTATACCATTTCAAATGCAAGATTTTGTAACGAATTTAAATTAGATTTTTCACCATGGTTTATCATATTAATTTGAGTATTCATATATATATATATATATATTTACACCAACTCTTTTTAACTTTTACTTTTGGAACAAATCGGTCCACACACAATATTGAACCCGAATCTAATCATCAAAATAGCATATCACTGAAACTATGAAACTTAGTATTGGGCGTGATATGTTTCGTATGAATACATATATGAAAACTCCATTAGTGCGACAATAGCATAACATGGTCCACCATAACTAACCACCACCACCACAATGATAAGAGTACCATCATCATCATCAATTACCATCATCATATATTCCTTTTATATAGTGACACACACACCCATGTATGCATCTTGTGGTCTTGTGTGTATGTTATGGAGTGCAATGGTGATTTAGTGTTAGGGGTTTATCTATTGGATAGAAAAAAAAAATCAAAATCATGTGAACTTTTGTACACACGAACAAGAGATTGATGTTTTCATCAAATCGCATATGATTCATGTTACGACCATCAAATCTCTCATTATGACAAAAGAAGAACTTGTTTTTGTTTTAAGGGTTATATATATGTATATCAATGTAGCAAATGACACTATTGAAACGTCTTTTAACAACAAAAAGACATTTCTGATGTGTTACTAGAGAGAGTGTGTGGAAAGTGAAGCTGAATAATGGAACAGTTAGTTAATGATCCAAAAACATCAACTAGAGATCATGTTCTAAAACTAGCTAGACTCTAGTCGGCGGTGAGTTTGGACCTAACTTTAGCTAGAAAATCGGATATTAAACGGAGATAATGCTTGAATTACGCTAAAACTAATCATACGACTAAATGCATGGCATACTAACCGGTCTTTGAGGAATTTTAGAACATGGATTAGGGAGATGAAAGAAAAAGGGTGAGAACTTTACGACCAAGATTTTGTTTTTATTTTTCGGTAATGTAATACTTTATTACAACAAAAACTCGTATGTATAATGCATCCATCGTCTTTTGAATTAACCTAAGGGACTAAAAAAATAGTCGAAAACTTAAAACTAAACAAAGAATTCTAACGTGAATCAAACCAAAGATTAATTAAGATCTCCTAAAGAAGTTATTTAAATTGTCACTTTTGCATTATATGCAATATATTCCGCATTATGTTTCTTTACCTTAAAATTTTTTAAATGTCAATTACTAGTGTGGTAGAAATGAGAGTAAAGTAATGAAAAATTTAATCACACCAACTAAATATCATAATGGCAAGTTGACTTTTAATGTAGATACTGCAAAAGATGACACACAAGAAAGACTATAAGCACATGAGAGAACAGTAAATTTATTAAATTTTAAATCTTTAGGTATGGTAAAATGAGAGTAAAAGTAAACAAACATAATCAAACGGAATCAAAATTTCATAATGGGAACTTGACTCTTAATGTAGATGATGCGCAAGAAGATGCCAATAAAGACTATAAGCACATGGGAGAATAGTAATTTATCAAATTTTAAATTATCACCACAATAAAAAAAAATACCTATATGTGTCAAAAAAAAACTATATACAACTATATATAATAATGTTTATATACTATATAGTATACTATATTCTAGAATCCGGCGGCCGTTGATGATTCCACAAATTTCGCCACCATTCACTCGAGTATTTTAGTTATGAGAAATTTTAATCGCACGTATCCAAAAAACCACATATTTATCGTAGTTAAATTATAAAAAAAAAAATTCATGTTTGCAAAATAATTGCTATCATAAACATATGATTAAAATGTACTATGTATTAGAAGAACTATGTACAAACAAAGTATGATTTAAATGAGATCCAATTACTAATAAATACTCACTAACATGTAAAAAAACTAATATAAAACATATATAACAAACATATATTATCGAAACCCTACAAAAAAAAAAACTAATTATAGAAGAGTTTATACGAAAAGAGACATTATAAACGAGTAACTTCATCATTCTATATGAACTATGTCAAGAGATTAGTTTTGATTTCGGACAATAATATATAAATTAATATATTTATGTTCTTTGGTCGGAAGATGAACATAACCAAGTACCGTCGTTATCATGATCGGAGCCACCGTAACATCCATTTTCACCGGTGGTTATGTTACCATTAGCCACCATCGTTGTAGGAGTAGTAGATGGGTTTTGCAACATACCATGACCAAAGTGATCTTGTTCATTGCTTCTAGGGTTTGATGTAATATTTGAAATCTGAGCTTGAAGAAGAGAGTGAAGATTCATATTCTCGAAACTGTTGTTAGGGTTTTGATATTGATGAATATGTGATCCTGATAAGAGAGGAGACGTAGGGATGAGTTTTTGAGCGAAAGGTCGTAACAAGAGATTATTGTTTGGTGATGAAGAAGACAAGCCGAGGAAAGCGTTGAGACGTGTGGTGTTGACGACGGAGTTGTTGTTGAATAACGGAGGAGATGGTATTCCGGTGAACTCTTGAACCATAGCTCGGAAATTAGAAGTGTCCGTTGTTAGAACCGTCGTTGGTGCTCTTCTTGATGCTCTTGATCTTTTCTTGGTTTTCTTGATTACTCCTATGTTGTTAGGAGGAGGGAGTGATGACGTGGCGGTGAAAGTCCGGTGGTTGTCGGGTTGAGATGTCGGGTCGGGTTGTTGTTGGTTCACCGGTAAGAAAATGTTGTTGTTGTTGAAGTAGTTTGGTTGTAGTAGAGAGTTGTTGTTGTGGTCGGAATAGAGGAGGTTGAGGTGGTTTTGTTGTGTTGTAGGAAGAGATGAGACATGGTGGTTGTGGTGGTCAAAGAAGGCTGAGATTGATTGCTCGGCGGCGCGTGAATCAAGCTCTTCTTCTCCTCCTCCTCCTCCTCCTCCTCCTCCACTTGAAGATTGCATGCTACTACTATTACCGGACTCCATCTCATGAGCAAACAAAAAAAGAAAGTTGTTTCTATGATCTTGATGATATCAAAACGTATAAGAGATTGATATGGATGATAATGGCTTAGTAATAGCTTATGAAGTAGGGTATTATGGTAAATATAAAATATGATATTTGGCGTGTGATATGATTTTTAAGTTTATTTTAATTTGTTTTGTGTGAAAGAGAGAAGAACACGGATGGTGAAATCGCATTAAGTGGTTCCACTACCACATCCACTATTGTCTACTCTATATATATATTATATTACATGTATCTAAGGTTTGGTTTGTATTAAAATTATTTTGTTTGTTAAAAGTCAAATTCAATTTGATTGTAGATATTGGTTGGGATAATGATTTGTTTTGTTTTTTCTCCCACTTTAAGAGGATATTTCTGTAAATCTTATATGATGGTGTATCTATTTGCTAAGTGTTAAATAGTTTTCCATTATTTGTAGGTATATAAACCTTTTTTTAAAGTCATTTTGTAATAATTTTAAAAGATAAATGAAACTAAATTATTAAAATAGAAGATAGAATTCTCATTGGCTCTCTTTATTTTATATATAGTTTATATAAAATAATGACATATATATATGGTTATTATAGTGAATATCTAACATGATGTCATAATTAGGTTTGTTAGCTTGGACTAGTTTCACCATTTTATTGAGTAATTACAAAATCAGAAAATCCAAAGATGGGCATAAACATGTAAATAGTTATTGCTATTCATTTTTTTCTGATCAATTTTGTATACAAGAGTGGTTTGATGTAGATTCGGATCTATATGTTGAGTTTGGTCGGAAAATAAGAATCTAAAATTTTAGATTTTAATTCTTAAAAGAAATGGCATATATTTATCACTTTACCCATACGGCTTAAGATTGTTTGGTTACCCACACAACCAATTATAAATGTTGTCGAGTTTTCTAACTAATGAGTTTTAATATTTTAGAACCATAAGAAATACACGAAATCGGCAAAGGTGAAACTAACTTTCTAGAATCAAAAGCCGGCGAAAATATAGAGTTGTCGAGATTTGTTTTATATGTATAAATGAACCGAACTTAAGTTGAAATCTAAACTATAAAATTTATAATCGTTGTATGGTGAAAAGAAAAAGTTAAAAAGTCATTAACCATAATCAAAATTGAGGTTTGTCCAATCAATAATTTCTGATGAGTGCATCATATTACGTATTAACCAAATTATGTTAGTCTTGTTTTGGGGTTCAACACCGGATAATGTTAGTCGAACAATATCATATATATCATCAAAAGTTTCATGTATTGATGAATGATGATCATATACACATAATAAAATTATAATTAATGATGTAATTTGGTGGTACACATGATATGTAGTTTTTAACCTAATAACAATATTTAAAAAAAAAAACCCTAATAACAATAGATTCTAGAGCATTGCAATATGTGACCCTATCTAGGAAACAAATAGCATATAGGTCAGGCATGGCATATCTCTTGAGTGTTATTTTTGGAGATTTCTTGAGATTTTGTCGATATCTTTTTGAGTTTGCATGTAATTAACAAGATAAATATAAATTTTTTTTGCTTTCTTTGTAGATTTTGCCCAATTTGAAAAGATAATGTTTTCTAAAAAGATTGAAGGATTATCAAACACGTGTGAGAGAAAGGTGAAATGAAAGTGATTGGTTAATTGAAGTTGGATTGTGGCAATGCACAATCGGACCAAAGTCATACATAGATGAATAAAACCCAACTAAGATCATATATTATGTTGTGTCATTTAGGTTTTAGTCGTTAAGAACGGATTAAACGGTGCGGGATAAAAAAATTAGATAGTGTAATACGGTTTGAATGCGGTTAGTGCAACAAAAATGTGTGTACTATAAAATAGTTTTGCCCGATAACGCCAACACCGAAACCAAAACCAAATCTATCTAAACATATTTAATATTCTCTCCGTTTTAAATTAGTTGTCGTTCTAGAGAAAACTTTTCGTAGAGTTTCAAGCTAAAATTTATTAGCTTTAATTTTTTATTTATTTTTCTGTTGGTTGAAATATGGTTAAGTGTATAGGTAATGATGATTTTATATTGAAAATATACAAAATTAAATGTTTTATTAATCTGTGTGCACAAAACGACAACTAAGATGAAGAGGGAATATATATTTTGCTTTTGGAAAGCCCTAATAGTGCTTTACCCTAATTCTTTGATGTCTCGGCCGCAATGGAATTCGAACCACCGTGGAAAAAGAGGAAGAAGAATCCATGTCCTCCTCCTCCTCCGTCGTTGTTGTCACTTCCTAATGTAATCATTCTAAACTGCTTAGCTCGTGTGTCCAAATCATACTATCCAAAACTCTCTCTTGTGTGCAAGACCTTTAGATCTCTTGTCTTATCTCTTGATCTCAACCACGCTCGGTTTCATCACAAAATACAAGAACCCTTCTTCTCTATCTGCTTAAAGTTTCCTCATCTTCCTCTTCCTTCTTGGTTCACCCTTTGGATCAATCCTGATCAAGTAGAAAATGAGAAGAAAACAAAGACAAAGAAGAAGATGTCTACATTGGTGAAAGTACCTTCTTCTTATACTTGTAGAGAACCATTGTTTGTTCTTTCGGTTGGTTCAAATCTCTATGCATTCAAACAAAACTGCACTCGGTCTTGTAGCTTTTTGGTTCGTAAAAAGGACACATACTTATGGCGTAGAGCCCCTAACATGAGTGTAGCACGATCAAATCATGTTGCGTGTGTCTTCGATGAGAAGATATACGTAATGGGAGGTTGTGAAGAAGATGTATCGGTGACTACTTGGGGTGAAGTTTTCGATATTAAGACTCAAACATGGGAACCTTTGCCTGATCCTGGCCCCGAGCTTCGCTTCTCTTCCATGATTAGAAGAATAGAGACTTTCAAAGGAATGTTTTACATTAGGAGCAATGAGGAGAAAGACTCGGTTTATGATCCTAAAGAAGGTATATGGATGGTTACACCAAAGTCAGAAATGAGTGAGAGTAGATGTGTGGTTGGTAATGTATTGTACTCTTGTCGTTCTAAAAGCATTTTGTGGTTTGACAATGAGAGTAAAAAGTGGGTACTTGTCAAGGGTTTGTCTTCATTGAACAAGACTCTTCGTCGTGGTTTGATTGAAACGGTTAATTACAATGGGAACTTTTGATTTTGTGGGACAAGTTGGTGCAGCCTAGTCTTCATTGTCAAGAGAAGAGTATTTGTTGTGCGTTGGTTTCGTTTGAAAAGCGCCAAAATGGTCATGTTTGGGGAAATGTTAAGTGGTCTAATGTCGTGCTTACCGTTCCAAAATCATACGTTTTCTTGCGTTCTACATTGATATGGTGTTGATCAAAATTGTCATGATCATGTTTTTGTGTTTTGAAACACCACTTAATATGTCCTAGTTTATATCATTGGCTACATCAATGAAGATTGTAGAATTCATTTGGATACATATCACCAATGTTATGTGATAGATTATGAGTTTTTTATGTATGAAAATTGAAAAGTTTGGTGGCCTTTGCTTAACAAGTAACGATGAGAGTTTGTGTGATATTGTATGAGAGGTCTTTATTGTATTGTTTGGTTTTGTGAGTGTAATGTGGCCTTCAAATGATATAACTCCATAAATAAAACTAGTGAGTGATCACATTGGTTTATGGAATCATCTCATCATTTGATTTGTCTCAATTTAAATGTTGTATTTTTTTTTTTTGTTGGTTCAAATAGTCTTATTGAAACAATAAGAAATGAGAAAGATTTTAAGGTCTAATATATTTTGGGGAAACAAAAAGAAAAAAAAAAGACAAGTTGAGTTGGTAAATGCCCGAAAAATTCGCTCTAAATAGACCAAACTAAAGTTACGCAAAGCAACAAGAACCACTTACTTTTGCTCCTTTATGCAAAACCCTAATCTAATCATTTTTGTCTATTCTCTTCTCTCACTACATTTCCATCACACAACATTCCAATTCTCACCATTTTTTCTCGATGGAGGGGCCACGGCAACGTCCGACCTCGGCCTCCACCTCGACCGCCATCGAGGATAAGGACAAACTCGATGTTCCTTCTTCCACGTGGCACCGCCCCACCAATAGTCTTCCACATCTCCCTTCAACTACCTCTCAAGTTTCTTCACCTCCACCTCATTTCCGTCAACATTCTTTAAATCTCTTCCCAAACTTATCATCTTGCTCTCCTCCCCCAGGTCCGATCCAAGAGATCGAGACCTACGTGGTGCAGGTTCCGAGGGATCAGGTCTACTGGACCCCTCCCTCGGAAAATGCAAGGATTGTCCAAAGGCATGAACCCGCAAAAAAGAAGAAAAGATTTTGCTCTAAACGACGACTAATGTGGTTTTTCATCGCAATAGTCGTCGTTGGATTCATCATATGCGCGATTGCACTAATCATCCGTTTTATATTCAGGCCCAAACCTCCCCTTTTCGACATTAAAAAACTCGCGAAATCTAGACATTTCGACATCATGTTGACATCTAAGAACCCAAATTCAAACATGTGGGTGACATACAAAGGTTTTGTCTCACTCACTTACAAGAACAAGAACCTTGGCCATGGGAGTTTCCCCGAGCTATCACAAACCATGTCTGGATGGAATGTTGTTAACTTAAAGCTAGATGGGACCAAGAACGATGTCTTGCTGTCGCATGAAGCGATTAGTTTGGTCTTAACGATGAGGCTTAGTGCTGGATACGGCACGGGCTTGATGAAACGGAACAAAGAAGTGGTGGTGACTTGTGATGTTGATGTAAAAGGATTATTATTAGATGCCAAGGAGGTTGAGATTGTGTCGGAGAAATGTGAGAGTCACTTCATTAAATAAAATAAATTCATACTAACATTTTTTTTAAAGAAAATATATATATATTTCATTTTCTTTTATTGAAAGTGCTATAATGGTTCTCATGTAATAGTTTTTTTCTTAGATGATTCTTAACATTTGATAGTGACAAAAAGAGTGTAGATATTTTCTAGATGATACTTTAGATATATTTCACAAGATGTGTCACTTTTTATCGGAGTTTTATATTAATCTCCTATATGTTTTAGACTTAAAGATGAATTTTTCTTTTCCCATTTATAATACAAGAGAATGCTATTGTTGTTTATTTGTAACAATGTGTTCTTAAATGTAATATTTATCTATTCTTGAATTAAAAATTTAAAATATGGTAGTATTCAATTCTTTTTAAGAAATTGAAAATAAATAAATTGAGAATGGTAGAAAATATATCTAATAATAAAAGATGAAAAGGAAAACCAAGAAAAAAAATCACTCGAATCTTAAAAGTAAAATTGCAAGTAATATAAATAATGGCGAATGATATATTTTTCTTCATTCGTCAAAAATTATAACATTTGCGAGTAGTATTTTTTATTAAGATTTTTTTCTCATTCTTCTTTTTTAAAAATTTTAGAACAAAATTAGATTATATTAAACTTTGGAAGGAACAATAAAGAAAGAAACACATATTCTTCTCCTCTATTCTTATAATTTTATTTTTTTATTTTTATCCTTTTCGTTCTTGTTATAATTTCTCTAATGATCATCAAATATAATATACACACGGCCAAAGTAATTCCTTCTTCAATTTTGTTACTTTTTTTGTTGTTGTTATCCGTAATATACATATGCATGTAAACTATATCAAGACGTTAGTTTTCAATAAAAAAAAAAGTATAATAAAAGGTATTTAAATGCTGCTTATGGAAACACTTAATTAATCATCTTTTACCCTAAATCTACCTTTGATGTTTCACATCCTCACCTCCGCCGCTATGGAATACATATCACCGGGGAAAAAGAGGAAGACAAATCCATCTCCTCCGTCTCCTCCTCCTCCTCCTCCTCCTCCTCCATCATTGTTATTACTTCCTGATGTAATCATACTAAACTGCTTAGCTCGTGTATCGAAAGCATACTATCCAAAACTCTCTCTTGTGTGCAAGACCTTTAGATCTCTTGTTTTATCTCTTGATCTCAACCATGCTAGGTTTCATCACAAAACACAAGAACCCTTCTTCTCTATTTGCTTAAAGTTTCCTAATATTCCTCTTCCTTCTTGGTTCACTCTTTGGATCAAACCTAACCAAGTCGACAATAAGAAGAAGACAAAGACAAAGAAGAAGACAAAGAAGAAGATGTCTACATTGGTGAAAGTACCTTCTTCTTATGCTTCTAATGAACCATTGTTTATTCTTACGGTTGGTTCAGAAGTCTATGCACTTAGACAAAACAATCATCGGTCTACAATCATGTTGGTACGTAATAAAGATAAGTGTTTATGGCGTAGAGCTCCTGACATGAATGTAGCTAGAGCAAATCCTGTTGCATGTGTTGTAGATGAGAAGATATATGTAATGGGAGGTTGTCAAGAAAATGTATTGGTGAGTACTTGGGGTGAAGTTTTCGATATAAAGACTCAAAAATGGGAGCCTTTACCTAATCCTAGCGATGAGCTACGTTTCTTTTCGATGATTCGAAGAATAGAGACTTACCAAGGAAAGTTTTATGTTAGGAGCAATGAGGATAAAGACTCTATTTATGATCCGAAAAAGCGTAAATGGATCGTTACACCAAAACCAGAAACAAGTGAGAGTATGTGTGTGGTTGATGATGTATGGTACTCTTGTAGTTCGAAAAACATCTCTTGGTTTAACAATGAGAGTAAAGTGTGGGTTGTGGTCAAGGGTTTGTCTTTACTTAACAAGAATGTTCGTCGCGGTTTGATTGAAACAGCTAGCTACAATGGCAAACTTTTGATCTTGTGGGACAAATTTGCACAACCTGGTCGTCATTGTCCAAACAAGAACATTTGTTGTGCTTTGGTTTCGTTCGAAAAGCGCCAAGATGATCATGTTTGGGGAAATATTGAGTGGTCTAATGTTGTTCTCACGGTTCCAAGATCATACCATTTCTTGCGTTCTAGTTTGATATTGTGCTGATCATGTTTTTTCTTTGTTTTTGGACTTTGGAGAATGGCTTTTGGATACAATTCTTTATATGTCTTTTTATATCATTGGCAACATCAATGAAGAATTCATTCATATATCTTCATCACCAATGTTATAGGTTGTGAGTTTTTTACCTATGAAAATTGGAAAAAATTTTGGTGGCTTTACACATTGTTTGTTAATTACTTTGGCTTGACACTAAGAGCATGATTAATGGTGGGGTTCTCAGGATCGGTTAAGAGACACAAAGTGTGTGTTAATTCTATGGGAGTTCTTTTTCTTCTTCTCAAGTTAGGGCCATTATTTTTGAAACTAAAATTTATTCATTACAACATTTTACCAAACTATGTTCAAATTTATTTATCAAGGATGAATTATCAAAAAGAAATGTTCAAGTTTTATATAGTAAGATAAATTTTGTTTCAAATAGCAAATTTAAGATGATTTTTTACTCATAAGATTTTTTATTTATATAAGCCCATTTTATTTATTTGTAACGTAAAGACCCATAGGTAAAGCCCAATTAACTTTTAATTAGAAGGCAGAAATAAATTATTGTTAAAAACGTATCTTCTTTTTGGTTCAAATATTTGCAAATCATTCTTTGGAAATATTAAACACTCAAATATAGACTTGTTGTATTTTAGCAATAAGCTAATTTTAATAGCGATCCATTTTGTCGAAAATTATGAAAAACTTCTTTTTTTTTTTTTGCTAGAAGCTAGTTTATTTTTTCTTCCCATATTGCAGCATTCTAATATTCATTCTAAATCAATTTGATTGATGATATACAAGTTTAAAGCAAAAGAATAAAATAAAATAAAAAATAACAAGAACAATACAATCTTTTTTCTCCCACAAATCCACATGGTCTCGTTGTAACCCATGCTTCTATTAATATCTTAATTCGTGTTACTCTTTCTTTATATGGTTCTTGTACTTACTTTAAACGTAGTCCCATAAATAAAAAAGATACTATAAATTTTATTATTTGATTTATTTATTTTAATGCTCATCATCGATCATCATCCACTAAAATATTTTAGACTTTAGTATAAAGATAATTTAAAACGCAACAACAAATTTTCCTATCTTTAAGGTGGTGTCAGAGAGGATTGTTCAAGTAAGAGATCGACACACAAGTTTTGCTCCCTATAATGAGGGCATCTCAGTCACATGCTTCCACATGCCACCAAAGAGTTTGGAACTTCTCATACACATACAAATATATATATATATATATATATATTTGATATATATACACAATTAATAGATGTGGCATGCGTAAACAATGAACACATCATTAGAGAAAACGTATTTGAAAACTCATTCATAAAAATTAAAACACCTTAAGATGATCCACAAGAAAGGGAATCTTGGTTATATAAATTGTTCCTAGGTAATTTTACTTAAGAAACACGAGAGATAACATATAATCTCTATAAATTAATATTCGAAAAAAAATCTTTTTCGAGTTTTTTTGATACGGGTGGATCGACAAGGTCCGTTCCATAACCAAATTTTACGGCGCGGAGTATTTTGATTTGGTGGAGTCGAACTCCAGATGCCTGAATACTCAGCACCAGGACTTTTGCCACTAGGCCAAATGAGACTCTTCGAGTTTTAAATTAAGTTTTTGTTCTAAATAATATTTCTATAAATTAATACTTCTATGGATTGATAAAACATCTTTATCCCAACAATGTTAAATGATGTATTACATATATAATTTTTTTCAATGTAAAGACATAAAATGATGTATTATATATAGTAGCCAAGAAATATATTTGATTATGAACATTTGCATTTTGTTACCAAACTAAATTTGCAAAGATACTTTTTCTTTTTTTACTATTTTCATACTTTCTCGAAGGAATGAATGTTTTAAAATTGACCTATATATATAAAAAAAAAAAAGAAAAAAAGAAAAGGTCTACAAACTTTAAAACTTACGACGAGCAATAATTGGTCGAATGCTACTATTATTGTGCTTCTAGGATTTATAAATTTTAGGCGGCCAATAATTGGAGGCAGAAATATACTTCTTTTTCTACTAAAGGACACAGTTGAAGAAATTAAAGTGAAATTATAGAGATTCTCTTTCACTTTTTCCGGTGGATTCCACCTCTTCACTTGTAACTTTTTTTTCTTCTTTTCAACAAGTTTTGATATAGCATTAGTTTAGTTAGTTAGAATATATGTATTTCTCTTTGATTGAATAATTTGCATAAAAAGAAATTACTTAGCAGAGGATACAATAGTTAAAATTTAGTGGCATGAACTGTCTATCGAAAAGAGTGACCCTAATCGAAAATTACATATTCATAGTCATTTTATAGGTATATTATTTTAAATTACATAGGATGATAATTGCTTATACATTTGAAATATGTTTAATATTTTGAATAAAATTTCTTTAAAATGAATTTTGGTGATCCTACATATATAAAATTATCATAAGAGAAAATTTTAATGACTTTAAAAAAAAATTTAAACTATCATAGACCTAATCGGTGACTTCATGACTTATGCTCAAAATCGGATCTATCTAGTGGCCAACAGTAATGGTCAATGATGGTGTGTTGGAAAATCTCACAGGAGCTTCACACTGGCCAATTGGCTTAAATAACAATTTTCATTATTTTTGTATAGCATATAGGCTACACTACAACCCTAAGAACTTAGATTTGTTGAAAATATAGACACACCTAAGATAAATCAAAATCTACTTCAATAATTTTTTGGAGCATTAAGATGTAAAAACTCAATTAAATATATAAACTAATACGCCACCAAATCTCACAAAGATCTTCTTGTAACATGTCGGGAGAAATGGGTGAAGTAACACTAATGGTTTGTCAAAAGTAGACAGTCAATAACATGAGACCAAAACCCTAAACAAATCTTATTAGTTAAGGATAGTGATTTTATCTAATTAGTAGTTACCTTTTAATCATTAAACTAAATATTTTTTTTGGTTCTCTCATATGGCTACATATACACTAATGATTATAAGTCCAAGTCTAGGATACAAGAAGTCAATCAAGTTGGTCCTTGAAACATATTATTCAATTAGATGTTTGTGTTTTTTTTTTACATTAAGTTATAAAAAAAGATGGAAAAGTCCTAGTTTCCATCTTCTATATGAGTCAAAATATTGAATTGACCACATGGGATTGTGACCCTAACAAATCAAATATTAATACTAGATAGTGTTATGCATATGCTACAATTTGGGGAAAACTTATTCATAGTAAAAAAAATTTTTATTTTCCAACAATTATACATAGACCATTTTCCACACTAAACATATATACCTAATAGCTATAAATCATTGTTAATTGATTTATTCAAATATATTTTGAAATTTATATTGTCTTGATTTCAACTAAGATATAGTATATAGAAAAACTAAAAAAGTAATTTTTTCATATAAAAAATGTTGATAATAAGAAGGATAATTATATTCAATAACCAACAAAAAAACATTATTTAGTTTTTAATTCTCTTAAAAAAATTACACCCACCACCCCAATTTTTTTTCTTCTTTTTTTTTTGTTCACAATATAAGGGCAATTTTATAATATAACCTCAATATTATATTAATTTGTTTGACATACCCTAACTACTAAATAATGATTTTTTGGTTGGTTATTCAAAAAATTAACCCTAATAAAAAAGTAAAAGGGAGGGGTATTTATAATGATAAAGTACTAAATTAGTGCCTATTAAAATGAAAATGAAAGCATACACATTGTGGATGTGCTACATCTATATGAATTTTTAAACTAAAAAACCTAAATCAAGTGACCATAAGAAAATTCCATTTTCAAAAAAAAAAAAAAAAAAAAGTGACCATAAGAAAATTAAAAATAAAAATTGAACGAGGTCTCGGTTCACACAAATTGTTGAACATTGACTTCAAGGTATATATAATTGTACTGTCAGAGAGTTTCTTGAGGTTCCTAAGACTTAGGCAAATTTTTTTTGTCACATATATAAGATTCCATCAAAAGATAATTGGTTACGTATAATTAGGAATAGTTATTTTTTAGTTAATCAATGTAATTAAATCTTTATTAATTAAGTTTAGTAGCAAAGATTAGATCATAGGTTGATGAGTCTCTCTGTCCACCCAAGTTTTGCCTTATAGAATATTCCATTTCTTTCTTATGGTTTCCGACAATAAAATAAAAGGATTCCTTCTTCTTTGCAAATAGATTCCAAGTGATGTGCTTAGCTTTATCTAAAGATTCTATGTTTTGTTCTATAGAGAAAAAAAGATTCTATGTTTTGAGAAACTCTATTTTTTCTATTATAAAAAAAATGGTATTTTAGTTAATAATATTAAAACTTATCGCCAACAAAACTCAATTAAAATTAGGAATGTATCTAGCTTATATTTGAGAACTGAAGAACAAATAATCTAAAAGTACAACGAACTTTGTTTAGTTATAATGTATCTAGCTTATATTTGAATACATGGAATCAAATCAAGAACTTAAAAAAAAACATAATTCTAAAATTTGATTCTTTAAATATATTTAACTGGCTATAAATAACGATCAATCCAAAATGAATGCTACTACATATATATGCATTAATATTTACTATATTTTTGTATTATTGAACTTCAATTCTTTTTTTTTAAACACTCAAATATAAATATTCAAATGAAAAGAATGAAAAAGAAAAACTAAAGTGAAAAAATCCGAATAAGTAAAGCTGTAATACAGATTAATTATTTCATTTTTTTGAGAATCATGATGAATTAAGGTATTTATTTCAAGTATTTAACACATATAGAAATTAAAGAGAACTATATAAGATCGTTATATATATATTTTTCTTGAGAATGGATCTACAATTTTCTTGATAATTTTTTTTACACATGCATTGAGTACAATATTCGGTTTACAAATGATGCGTTGAGTACAATAAAAGCAAGCAAAAACACTAAATTAACAAGTTATTTTAAGAAAGATTCTTCTGTACTTATAACTTTCATCATGCTCCAGATCTCAACTGTTTCCATTCCACTAAACGTTGCAAGAAATCCATAACCTATGAATAATTAAGAAAAAAAAAAGTTTTATCAGCTTATAATTTAACATATTCACAATATAAAACTATTTAAGGAATTTTAAAATACTTAAAAGGAAATTTAATTATTAAAAATTGAATTATATCAAACACCTCATCAGGCTCTTGCAAAGAATAAGATGCTTTAGTCTCCTTAGGAAATTTTGTTACAAGAATGCCAAGACCTTGTCTTCTTTCTCTCAATATCTATAAACATTATTCAAATCAAATTTTACTTAGATCATTCAACAATATTTGTTTTCATCATTTAAATTTAAAAATTTATCTCACATCCTTTTTTGGTGAAAAAAAATTTAGACGATTTTTCGATTTTGTTTTAAAATTTATCTTAAATTCATTACCTTAAATGCATCTTCGTCTGTGCGATCATCGCCAATGTAAAGAGGAAAAACATCAGTACAATTAGCATATCCTACAAAAAATTGACCAATATTTATTTTAATTAATACTATTGATCTTTAACCAATACTTCTACTAATTAGTTATTTAGTTGATGAAGTTTTTTACCAAGTGACTCTAACAAAAACTCAAGTGCTTTGCCTTTATCCCATTTAATTATAGGACGAATTTCCAAAACCTGAAAAAAAAATTACACAAAGACATATATAAACCTTAATCAGTAAAACAAACTCATAATGTTTAAAACAAAAATTAGTTAATTACTAATTTAATTAATAATATCTCACTTTTCTTCCTTGTGTAAGACGAAGCTTAGGGTAGTCTTTCATTACTGATCGAACTTGATGAGCCAAGTCACTCCAATTCTGTCGATATATCATATATGAAACAAATTAACTAATTGGTTAATTTTATTTTTGTAACCATGAATAATGAAATTTTTTTTTTTTAAATAATATTATCTTACATTTTCATCAACTCGTCGAAAGTGAACAGAAATACAAAATTTATTGTTCTCTACATTAGCTCCGGGAGTTAATTTTGTTTTCTCCATTAACTTTTGATACACCTGAACAAATTTATTTTTTAAAATGTAGTAAGTAACAATAAGTTGATTTTTAAATTACACAAAAAAAAAACAATAAGTTGATTTTTTATATTATTATTGAAATATATGAGAGTGAATCTTGATGGTGAATGTGACCTCATCGATCATGGGGAGAAACTCTGTAGCTGGTTGGCAAAGAAGAGATTTATTATCCTGTAACTTTATAATAAAAAAGTATATAAATATTAGTTTATATTTCAATTTTAAAAGATTTTATTTATGTAAAAAGTATAGAATAATCTTACTTCTTTATATTTAGACCCTTGTTCTGGTCCTTTTATATCCATTCCATGACTTCCAGCATAATACAACTCAGTTAGTTTCACAAAATTATAAACCTGAAAAAAAAATTGTGAAAATCATAATTAGCATCAATATTAATTTGATTACTATATACTATTTTAGTTGAATCATATATATTACTTTAAAAAATATAATGTATACCTTTTCTCTGCATCTCCCACTAACTATGGCTGTTGGAAAACAATTTGCTAGTTTCCTCACTGTTCTTCTCATCTAAAATATCAAAACCAAAAAGAATAATAACTTAAATATTTTCTTGAAAAACTATATTATATATATATATATATATATATATTTAGATTCAAGAAAATGAACCTTCTTAGACATAAAAGCTTGATCTGGATCATCAACAATGGGAGATAAAGTGCCATCATAATCCAAAAACATAACAATTTGCTTTCCTTGAGACAAATGAAGAATCTCTTCAAACATATCTAAAGCTGATGGATGTTCTGTCTGTAAAAAATTAATAAAAACTCTCATTTATTATAAGATAATAAAAGTATATAGAAACTATATATAATGATCAAATGATGAATATATATAAAGACTTACAAGCCAAGAGCTTTGTTTCATTAAAGATTTGAGATGAGTAGGAGAACAAGCTCTCATGGAATCAACTAATGAATTAATTAATCCTCCTCCATTGTTGATAATAAGATCTTGAAGAACTTTCTTCTTCTCATTTGATTTGCTTCCTGTTTCTTTCTCCACATTTTTTGTGTTGCCTTCAATGAATCTTACTGAGAATAATTAAAAAAACATGATGAGAAATGTGTATAATACATGAAGATGTCTATGTAATAATCTAACAAAAATTAAACAATTTACCCATTTTTTTGTTGTTAGAGAAAATTTTTAAAGAGATGTTTTGAGTTATGTAAAACAGAGTGAGAATGTGTAGGCTTGAGAGAGACAAAGGCTTAAGTGTTGGTATGGTCTGAATTTATAGTTACAAATTATTATAGGAAAAAAAAAAGAGAAGAAACTTTTTTTTTACAAATTTTTTTTAATATAAGAGAAGAAACATTTTATATATTTTGTTTATTTATTTGGGCAACATTTTTTTTCTGTGTGTGAACGCTGGAAACCATATTTGAGTGTGGGTCCTACTATATGGTTAGTGGGACCTACAAAGCGGCTTTCCCGCTCTTATTGGTCGTTTTTAAAGTTTTATTTTAGAAGTTGTAAACTGCCACGTGGTCCCCTCCCATTAACACCATATGCTTTCTTTCTTTTATTTTATTTTTTGATCTCTTGGTTGTTGCTCCTAATTTGTTTTTATTAATAAAATCTTTTCATGAACTTTAAACAAATATAAAAAACCAAATCAATTATTTTCTATCAATCATGTACCATGAAAAACGAATATATATTCTTATTTATTTTGTGAACATATGCATAGTACTTCCTTTGTTATTTTTAAAATGATTTTCTAGAGTTCTTATACAAAAGTTACATTAAATCAATTAAAAAATTTTTAATTAATATTTTTTAAAACTTACAATCTATTAACTCAATAAAAAATTGCATATAAATCTAGCTTTCATAGAATAAAAAGGGCTAACTAATTGAATAATCATACTAGGTAGATTAATTAATTTTTTGGGAGTGAGAAAAAATAATAAGATAATATTGAGGAACTTTTATTAAAAAGCTCCCATTTGTGAAAAAAAAGAAAAAAAAAAGTAGGGGCAAAAAAGTGTTTTGTATTTTGGAGGGGATATGAAATTTAAATAATGAATAACCTATGGTTATCCATTATAATTTCCCTTAAAAATCTTAGAAAACCATTATTTTAAAAACATAAAGAATATTAAGTTATAAAGTTGAAATGTTCGTTTAAGAAAGTTAAAAGAAAATCAATATTTCAGCATTTTTTTGCTGATCTAGTGGTTGTTTTTTGTTAAAGAAAAAAAGATTAATCAACAATATATTTCAAAAGGAAGATAAAAATCGTAAGCCCATACTCTATAACATGATTCCACATTTATGTATTTCATCAACCAATCATGCTCCCTAACATGCAATTTTTATAATATACAAAAAAAGTACGTCTAATAAGCATCGAACATTTCATTTTATTAATTTCTTTTAGCTATATATATTGTTTATAGCTATTAAAATTTGTTAAATGCCACGTGGGTAAGTAGTTCATCACTAATAGATATTCCTCATGAGTTTGAGGTTGTGGTATGCAAAGTATTTATTCGGGTTTATTCCTTCATATTTTTCGATCCAATTATTGAATCCATCAACATAATCCGGAGTAGAAAACAATTTGCAGAATTTAACTAAGAATACTTTATAGAATTTTATAAAACCGAAGTTTCTCGTTGAAAAAATATTTCACATCGAAAATTTAAACGGAAATAAGTAATATATAAGTGATATAGTTGCGAAAAGTAACTATTGTAGATAAATATCTCACATCCGAAATCGAAAAAGATTTTAACTAATATATATGTGATATAGGTCTCTCTACTCATTTACAATAGATTTTGAGTCCGAAGTTTGTGTAACTTAACATTTAACTAATATCATATATGACATTTCATTAGTATGAAAAATAAAAATTTAACCCATTCTTGATTTTGTAGCCGATCACATGCATGCATCAAGATTTAGTGAAATCTTAAAAAGAATCTGAATAGGGTTCTTAGTAACTTCGAGGAGAAGGAAACGCACGTCATGGAAAAAACGTGATTTTGGGACTATAATAGTGTTACATTATTCTCATGACCACTTTTTTCAGATGGTTCTATTTACATTTGATTGGAACTTACTAATTATCATATGGAAAGAATTCAAACTTCTAACATGCAGATGTTGACGCATGCCGAATGAAACATATATGTCGGTCCCCACAATTTTTTACGTTAATATACATATATCGATTGGTTTCCAAATCCGGGAAAAAATATTTACAGAAAGAATTTGATCCCCAAAACCGTAAAAGTTTATAGCCTCATTAATCTCAAGACCGGTCCTGTTAACATGGTATATAAAATATCAGATATTGATACTACTTGTGGTTGTGGTACACAAAACATAAATCATCCTCCTCCAAAGTAGAGCACCTAAAATTCTAATTTAAGTAAAGTATTCTAAAACAACATTTTTATATCCGTCTTGAACATATTCTAAAGCACATACATTGATGCATAATCATGGAGTGTAACAAATTCGATAGTCGAAGGATACACACACACACACAAATGTGTACGTGTGTGTGTTAATTTGCATGAAGGTAATACAATATGCGTCCATGCATGGCATTTAGGCAAGGTTCAAAGCAAAGTTTGGAACCGACACATCACGTGTAACGATCAAATCTAGAGTGTCTCTACCTAACATGTGGATCCCTACGAGGCAATGAGGCATAATAGTATCATATGCAAATAAGTAGTATACGATAAGTCGATAAGTCGATAATCACCTCTTATAATTGATTATGTCAAATCAAGAACAAACTACATTACACTTGACCAAAAATTATGAAAGAAATTGGTGGCAAGGAGAGGGTCGGTCATGAGATTTTATGAGCTATAAATTTTTACGGTTTTGCTGACTAAATTCTTTGTATAGAAATTTTTGTCCCGATTTAGAGGTCAATGGATATATATGCATATTAACTCAAAAATTTTGGGAGTCGAAACGAATATTTCATCTGGCATGTCTCAGGATCGGTCCTGGTGGCAAAATAAGTTTTGAGCTAAGTAATTCATTAGAATTGACAATATAATGAAAATTATGCATGGATATGTAATATATAAGTTTCATGGTAACGAATATTGACATCATCCTCATCAATTATAGTCGATCCTTTTGTCAAATAGACATCTTAATATTCTTTGACCATAATCACATGACATTTTGGATGCGACAAGCTCTTATTGTAAACCACCAAACGAGTAAATTCCATGGCCCCTGCACTTTATGAAAAAGGCATTCATAGCATGCAAAAAAAAAACATATGTAGTAAAAATACATATTAAAATTCTAATATTAAAAATACATTTGAATGGCTTTTGTCAAAAATATTTCACTGCTCAATCAAATTGCTATATTTAATAAACTAAATAAACTTATAGGTTCCATAGTTTCATTGTAGGTATGAAAGTGTAAGTTTATATTTTATCCCAACCAACCAATCATTACTCGAACTTGATACTCATAATACAATAAACAATGTAATTAGTATATGATATGATATTGGAATAGAGATATAATTAAGGTCGAAATGCGCCCAATCATTGAGAAGTTTTCCATGATTTAACTACTAAAGCATAAGCTATTAGCTACATTAAATTTTGATTAGCTATTAAACTATATAAATAGCTTGATTACAATATTAATAAATTATAGATTTGGTAATATTGAGTAGATAAAATCAATATGTAGATATATATACTATAACAAAACGTATATAGCTTATTTCTCATGCCAAAATATGTAATTAACAACAATAAGACAGAAGATTGAAATAAGAAAACGAATAGTAGATAATAGTGCACATTAAAAGTATTATTATAGATGTTCACAAATGTAATGTGTTTGTGTAAAAAAAATTTTCGAAAAAATGCAAAATAATTGTCGTTTTAGCATTTCTTTTATTTTTGAAAATCAAATAAACTGCAAATTCCAACCATCACCACATATAAAAAAGGGGTTATATTAAGGTTTATTGAGAACCTTTACAAAAATGTTGGTGCTAAATTTGTAGTGCATAAAAAAGATATCTTTAAAGAGAAAAAGAAACACATTCTTACTTTAAAATCATTGATATTATTATGATTTAAAAGGAGAATGGCTTTATAATTTCCAAGAGTCACCAATCCACAAAATTTGGGTGGCTTCTCTTTATATATTCAAGGCCTTTAAACCTTTAAATAGCCCGACACTTTTCGATAACTAAAGCTATAGATTGATATGATCTTCTTTTTAACGTATGTGAAATGCATCTATATGTTTACATGCGATGTGAAGTTCAATATGAAAACTTTGTTATGTTGAAATTAGTAATTGTGATATCAATATGTATCTAGTTGAATTGTGTCACGGAGTGTATTTTACGTTGCATGCTATGACATTGAATCCATATTATTGTACGTAGACGCGTCAACTTAATAAAACATGCATGTCATTGTATTGAATTCAATCTATTTTTAGTCATTAAACATATGCATGTAGTTATAATTAACTATTCCACACGGCCACACACGATGCATGTATAGGGTTCTCCTTGGTCATGTCGTAAGAAAAATTTGTTTGAAGCTCCAAAATTTTTTTGAATTAATATGTATGTATAAGCTAATTAGCCCCTAAACCGAAAAAAATTATATACAGAATTTGACCCTTAATGCTTGTAAGTTTATAGCCTTTTAAATTTCAAGATAGACCCTATGCACGTGCATGATCAACCCTCTAATTTTCTTCTTTTCGTATTCGACCAAACACGGTCCCTTCTATTATAAAAGATAATATTATATGATATATGTAGTTTCTATCATAAAAATATAAAATTCAAGTGGTAAGGAGATAAGTTTATGATGCTAACACGTTACGAGTTCAATTTCAGTCCATTTTAAAACCTGAAAAAAGAGTTTATTTGTGGGTTGCACCTTCCCCAAATGATTAGTCTAGATCGATTAGAGCCTGAGATGAGCCCGAATTATCAAGAAAAAAAGTAAATTAAAGATAATTTTTTAGGTGTTTGCTCTCGAATGTTCATAAATTATTTAGAATAAATTTTACCACATATAGTAGTGTCGATATTATAATGAATTTGAACATATTTGGGTGTGGAACTCTTGCCAAATTGCCAATGTTTTTCAATATCTAGAACCTTAGACATTATAGGACGTTGGGCCATAGAAACTGGACCAAGTAAACACTATACTAAGTAGATAACATAATTTAAGTAACAAAACACATTAATGGTTATGAAACTTTAGTTATTGGGCTAAATCTTCTTTTTCTTCCATTTATTTCTTCTTGTTATTAATGTCAAATTAAATAAATTTTGTGTTCATTTCCTTACTCTAAAAACCAATTAATTTACAATAAAAATACAATGCGTTCAAGAATGATATATAAACTATAAATTTGTAAAGCTATAAATATGTAAGCAGCAAAAATTAAGGATTATTCATAGAAATAATCACAAGTGACGCAGGCCTACCAATAAAAGCCTCATGAGGAATAAATAATAATAATACTCGAATATTTAATAATAGTATCATATAAAAATTAAACATAACTAGTAAATACGTAATTACGTAGGCGTGAATTATATAATAATGATTCACCATATGATTACGTGTATATTTAAAAATCGAGTGACATGGTAAATTAGTAACAAATAATTTCACTTTCAACAAAAAAAATCTAATTACACAAAATAAATTTTATTTTATTTTCTTTCTTAAAAATATTTAAAAAACAATATTAATAGTATGTGGTGGAATAATGATGATAATGAAGAAAGGCCGCCACATAGATCAATAAGCATTATGAGAATCGCCGAGGAGATTGAACGTAAAGAAGCCGCCGCCGCCCAAGGTCGCGACGCGGCTATGTCGCCGGCGGTCGACGGCGGATATAACTGCTACGGTCAACCGTTCTCGGCTACGCCGAGCAACTACGGGAGTCAGAGACAAGGTTCTTACGTGCCGGTGGTTGACGGCGGCTTGGCTACGTCTTCCACGAGCAACCACCGGAGACAAAGATATGGTTCCGACGTGCCGGTGGTCGACGGCGGATATAACTACTACGATCAACGGTTCTTGGCTACGTCTTCGACGAGCAACCACCGGAGCGAGAGACAAGGTTATGAAGTGCCGGCGGTTGACGGCGGATATAACTACTACGAGCAACGGTTGCCTAAGATATCGCCGAGAAACCACTGGGAATGTTCGGCACCGTCGACGTCGCCGTCGTCGTCGACTGTTCTTAAAAACTGTGGCTTTTGCAGAAGAGGTTTAGTTCCGAGTCGTAATGATGTTTACATCTACAAGTATGTTACATTTTTTTATTTACTCCTTTCTTAATTTTTATTTTTTTAATAAATTTATATTCACAGATATTTACTATTTTCTTGATTATTTTTTTCGTTTTTACAAACCTATATTCAGATATTTAATTACTCCTTTTTTAATTACTCTAAGAAATTTACATTTGATATAACTAATAAACTACATTTGCAAGTTTTTCACCAAAATTTTAAATGAAGAAATTTATTTCTTTCGTATATGCAAGTTATTGATTTAAAAAAAACCTTTGACATTATTGTTGCTAAATACTTTATTTAAAGTATGATATTTTAAATTTAAAAACTAGATTTGTTAAAGTACTTCACTATTATTTACTTTTATTAGAGTTATATATGTTTTTTATATAAACATAGAGTTATATATGTTTTTGATCACAATAAATGACATACATTTATAGTTAAAAGTTAATTTTTATTTTTCATTTTTTTCCCAAAAAAGTGTAACTTGTGTCCTAATTAGTCATAAACTAAGCTACCACCAAATTATGAAATTGTAACTTTTTTTTGGCCAAAAACAAGCTCCATTAATATCTATTTAATGATATGAATTTGATAATTGATTTTCTTTATTTTGTACTAATGCATATATAGCAAAGTTTGTATTTGTAACTTTATATGTAATGTAAACAAATTTGTAGTGATATAGCGTTTTGTAGCGAGGGATGCAGAGAACAGCAAATCGAGCTCGACGAAGGCAAATCCAAAAACTCTTACTATTAAGTTTTTTTCCGGTGTAATTTTAAAATATTGCTATTAATTATTAACTAGTATAATTACCTAAATATTATTTCTTAAAAGAAAGTGAAAATCATCTTTCTCAATATTTCCTTCATAATATTGTAGTTTAATTAACACTACTTATTCTTTTTTAATAAAATCTAAGTTTATTTAGTTGGAGGAAGAATTTTTATTATTATTACTCTTTTTATATCTTTAAAGAGATAGTGAAAGTTGAAGTAAGCGCACATTTTAATATGATCAAATAAAAATTTTTTTTGGTTTTAATATGATCAAATAATTATATATCAACACCATAAGCAACTCACGGTAATTAAGATTTAATTAATAAAAAGTACAATTTTTTTAAAAAATGTCACATCATTTGCCTTATTACTACTATAGCTATTACATGAATAGTAACGATGTAAATTATTCCTAATGGACATTATGAACTTTCTTATAACATATATAAATATTTTGTCTAGAAACCATTGATAGAAGATTATTGAAATAATGAAATTAAAATGTGGAGGTCATTGTCTAGTGACGATGAAAGCGTATGATAATTAATAATGAAGTGTATAGTAAATTATTGCGAATTCACGTCACTCCAAAAACCAAACCTTAGTGATGATAATAATTTATTAATTTTTGCTATATTAACATAAGAACTTCAAACTTTGTTGCTCAATAATTGAAGATTAAAAAGATAAATAAATAATTTTTGGATTTGTCGAAATGTATCGTTATCAATAGCTATAGATAGGAATAGATAGGAGTATAGGTTTATAAATTAGTCTTTAGTTTATTAATAATATATAATTTTGTTTTTTTTCTTCACTCGTCTTCTAATCTCCAAACTTTGAGGCTTAGTTGTTGGAGTTTTGGGAGTAATCATATTTTTTATTCGTTACTAATTACATGTTAATTAATTATCAAGAATTATATAATTAAAGGGAAATAACTAGATTCATTTAAATTATTTGTATCAATATTAATCTCTCTTGTTTTTTTTTTTTGCTTGAACAATAAGAACTCATTGAGGTCATTCATGATGCCATGATGAAGTGGAAATAATTAAACATTTTTTTAATATTTTTTCGAATCAAGAAACGGTCCAAATTAGAACCTTGAAAATTAGAATACTTAAAATAGAATTATAGTGAAAAAGACCAATACGTTTTGAATATTTTGCTTGTCATTTTCAACATAATTAGATCGAATTTTATCAACTATAATAAAATAATATATCCAAATTAGAAAAAATCATTGGACAGAACCGAATCATAAAGCCATTATGAAATTTATGGTCTAAACATAAAAACATTTGCAAAATATATTAATCATCCGAGTTAATTACTTCAAATACAACTTATACTTTGCATTAAGATCAAACTAAAAGCTCTTTAATCTCTAAAAACACAAGCACTCATAATTTTAAGACATATAATAAAACAAAAACCAAAACAAAGGAACACAAAGTCTTATATTATGAGCTACTTAATAGTTTATGCACGTCCAAAAAGTAGTTTTCTATTGAACTTTTTTGGTTAAAACAAAAGTGATTAGTGGTCAAAGCAGAAAATATAAACAGTTATCTTTTCAACTTTTTTGATAATACAATCAATGAAGGTAACTACAAATGTGCATTATATACCATTACATTGTTAACAATGTATAAAATAAAAAATGAATTCATAATCACAAAGGATGCCATAATATCATCTAAGTAAAGAATGAGAATGATTAATCAAGCTTTGGAGAGCTTGATTGCCTTGAGCTTTGCTTAAGAGATTCTTCACATTTTGTGTCATCTGTATGGATTCAAAACAAAACCATTATTTAAAACCACAATAAAATAAAACCTAGATATATACATATATAGAGAGGGTCGGCCTAAAGCCACGCAAGACGAACATGCACTTCCGGCCTTCGATTTCATATTTTTAGAAAGCGGCATTTTCTTAAATAAATATGCAAAACCGATTATTTTTTTCTATTTTGATTACATTCGTCTTTGTTAAATATGTGCATATATGTTTGTTATAACTTGGAGAGGTAAAAACTATACCTTCCCGAGACTAGTCTTCGAGTAAGGCATTGCCCTTTGGGTGGTTTGGTAGTTACTTCGACTTCTTGTCATTATCTTTGAAGGACTTTGCCATTTTCCTTCCAATTGATTTGGAAGTGTAGATTCCTTTATACATAAATATATACGCATATTTATATTTGAATTAACTTAATATATATATATATATATGATTTTGAAATAATGAAAAAGACTAATAAATTGAAAGAGAAATATATATATATATATATATATATGAAGAAATGATGAGAATAAGACATACCAAGAAAAGCACCGTTGCACAATGCTTGAGAACCTCTAGATTCATTCGAACATCATCAAGACTCCTACAATTATAGACATATGCTTGTGATTCCAAATCTTATGAAGTACATAACATTAACAAAACATTCAAACAAATACAATTACATACCTATGCTTTTGCACTCCAAGACCAAAGTAGGCAGCCAAACTTGCCATCTACATGAATATATAAACAAAGCAAATTTCATAAAAAGATTTTTGACATACATCATCAATACTTTCTACATTTCATTTAGTGTTCAATATATCATATCAAATTATCAAACGACTTATCTAACATATCAAGTTGATTGTCTAGACATCCAAAAACCGATATGAGCAATCGACATAACTTACAAACAGTTAAAAAACATTGGATATCGTACATACCTTCATGTCACCCGCTCTTTTGCCAAACTTGTCACTTAATAACCCTAAGGAATCAATGATCCCTGAGGGTTCAGGAGCATCTTTACCGATCTCCGCGAAAGCTTCTTTGATTCTAACACAATCAAATCTTCTAATGTTATGACCTGCCCAAATCCGACCATTCAACAAACCATGAATCTTCTCAGAAACATCTTCGAAACTCGGTGCATTAGTAACCTTATCCCTCGTGATTCCATCTGATCTAGACGATCTTAATGAGACCACAGACAAGTCTTTAGGTTGTATAAGCGTTGTGAAACTCTCTAGCTCCTCGAGTTTTTTAGGACATACAATGATTGCACCAAACTCTAAGATGTGAAAATGTTGTCCTGGTTTGCTTGGAACGGTTGTTTCTAGATCGAAAAAGACGATTTCGTTGGTAAATGTTTGGATCTCCATATCAAGTTTTCTCTCTTGATTTGTTAATCATAAGTGTGTGTGTGTATATATTGTGAGTTTACTTGTGATAGAAGTTAACTATAGGTTTGTGTTGGAGGTTACTTTAGCTTCATGTAGAAAATTTTGCTCTGTAGGGTAAGTAAGAATCTTTACTTTTTTCATTATCTAAACCAATGAAAAAGGTTTTTATAAAAGAGTTTGTTGGTAGATTCATATATTGCAAGAGAATTTATTCCTTTGAATTTTAATAAATATATATATTGCCTTTACAAAGCTTTCTTTGTTAGTATTTGTTTTCCTAACACAAAGGATCTTCAATTTTATTTTTGTTGAGTAATAATTTAAATTGAGGATGATGGACAAAATTGTAAGAATCAAAGTCCTAAGTCACATAGCCATTAGAACTAGAAGTTTCTTTTCTATATAAACTAGGCTTAGCATTTTACCCGAATCCGAACTAAAAAATATATGAACAGATCTAATCTTCAATTAGATCGGATATCGGGCAATGCTTGAATCCAACCCCAACCCGAAAAAGGCCGAAATATATGAATATTCGAACCCGAAATTGGAAGAAGTATTGGGAGATATCCAAATACCCGATAAATATATTAAATGAGTATCTGAATTGATCCAAAAGTCCCAAAGTACTCGAAAAACCCTACAAAACTGAAGTACTGAACTGCCCGAAAAAATCTAAAATAGCCGAGCTCGAATAACCGATCCGAATTTACCTGAACCCGAACCAAAAACTGAAAATACCCGGACGAATATTTTAGACCCAAATCCGATCGGATACCCGAAAGCCCAACCTTTATACTACAATTATAAACATGATTGGCCTTGATGAGATAACTTTATATATTTTATCAAAAATATATATTTGTGATAGTTACATAATTATATCCACCTTAGTAACAAAATAGTACAAACTTCATATTATTTGCATAAGAAAAAATTAGTGTTTAATGGCAAAAGTGTAACAAAATCTATTTAGATAGAAAGAATTAAAAACACAAACTCTCTTCATTAGTGTATAAATGCAAATGAAATCTTATGTATGAAGATGAATATGACAAAAACACATTCAAGAACCGTTAAGTGTTTGGAGGCAACAACCATTTACTAACTTACAATAGAGAACTACAACAGATTTTTGAAGCTGCTACTTGCATCAACAGAGACTCGAGCCGAGATCGGCCAAAACCGAGCAAAATCAAGATCCTTGATTCGTTTTTCATCATAGAAAGATAGAGACTCTTTAGCTAATTACCTTTGCATTAGCTGAAAAACCTGCAATTTCGATTTCTCAATGATCAGTTGATTCACGCATCGAAAGACATATAGCAGCAACACATACTTTTGGATGCAGAACAGAGAAAAGATTCAACCTTTAAAGCGATTCACATAGATCATAGTCTAACTAGAACGGTTCGTGTTTTTTCAGACTTCTCAGCTTAATCCAAATAATCATTAACATTACGAACCGGTTCTTTGAATTGTCAAAAGCCTAGAAAAGGGAATGGAAGAACAATATACAATACCTCAAACTCTGGTACAAGATGAATCAAAGTCATCGGGAGCAACACGAGCAATCCAATTGTTCAACGTCCGTTTAACATCGGTGTGGTTAACATAAGCCAACTCATACATACTACACAAGTTCACCACAAGGCTTTCGTTCAAAGCAGCGGTCGGAACTCTCTCCAATGCATTCTCCATCACCTTAATCGCATCTGATAAATCTCTCAAGTACATCAAACAAAGAGCCTTATTGTTAACCGCGATAATATCCGAGTTATCTCTTTCAATACATTCTTCATACTCTCTAACAGCAGAGACATAGTCCTTCGCCACAACATTTACCAAAGCCTTATTCCTACCAACAAGATTCTTAAACTGTGTTTCGTTCAATAACCCATTACTCTTTCCTTCATTCAACATCTTTTCGACTCGGTTAAACGTTGCTTTCGCTCCTTCGATATCACCAAACTGCATTTGAACAGAGCCTAGTTTCGATATCAAAACCGGGTCTAACGGATCACGATTTATCAATTCCTTAATCAAATCCAACGATACTCCAAACTCCTTGTGACCTAAATGAAACCCTAACAAGCAATTCATCACAAAACTCTCTCTTCTCTTCCACATTTCCACAGAACAATCTAAATTCTCCGATTCTTTCTCTCGAATTCGATCTCGAACAAAGTCAAGCAATGTATATAACCGATCTAAACCTTCCTGACGATTACCAAGCTTAATCGGAATCAAAGCGTAAAGCCACCGTAAAGAGAAAGGAACCATGGATCCTCTCCGATTAGGATAGATCTCAGGGAACGACTCGTACCTATAATGCGTGCCGTCGAAATCGTGTAAAGAGTTAAGCTCATGAGCAGCTTCATCGGATCGACGAAGCTTCGCGAGAGCCATGACTTGGTAAGTCAGATAAGTGAGATGCTCATGAGGCTTGGTGAGGACAAAGAGAGCTTTGGCTTGAGCGATTTTGTCGAGAATCGCTTGCCATGAGCCACGAGTTGAAAGCTCGTGAAGCGAGCTGAGATCGTGAGTCAATTCGTCGAGCGAATTGGATCGTTCCGGTGGTTGTAGATCGGCGACGGATGTGACTTGTGATTCGGTCTCCGTCGCTTCGAATCTAGCTTCGTTTGCATCGGTGGGTTCCGCCGCGGAGGAGGAATCGGCGGCGGAGGAGGGATTGAAGTCGGGTCGGGTTTCGGATTCGGGTAGATTCGGATCCATTGAAGGAGATGAGTCCGAGAACATTGTGAAAAGAGATGAGAGAAATATCAAACACACAGACACATTGTGATTTGGACTGCTTCATTGTTTTGATATGTTCATTACATAATGGGCCTACCTAAGGCCCATTTTAGTTTCGATCACATGCTTAGCACATGGTCATTTTAGCAAATGAACAAAACTTTTTTTTATTTATTTACATTTTCCACAAATAAAAAGTAGTTTACAATTTTTTTCCAGAAATATATAGATTGAAAACTTAGCATAATATACATATTGAATTTTGCAACATCATTTATACTTTTTTCTTAATTTTATTACAAATAATAAGTATTTTATCTCTTTTTGCAATTTATGCAATTAAGATGAACAATTTCGCAAACGACTCCACGATGCAACTCTTATCGTAATACATAGGTCCACAATGGATAGTTACGCATGTACAAAATCTTCAATGGACGTACTCTCTCCACAACACACGAAACCGCAAAAAAAACAGTTATGTATATGACGCTTTAAATCAAACGGAGTGTTCAATATAATAAAAACTGACCAAAAATAAACGAATCGAAATAGAGTATATAGTATGAATATGGTTACAAAATATAAATCGGACGAATGTGATTTTTAAAAAAATCGTAGGCACGAATATGGTTTTAATATTAATCGGAAAAAATCGATTAATTCGAATCTACAAAAAAATTGCATTTTAAAAAAAATCGAATCATAAATATGGTTTATAAGACTTTAAACTTTTTACCACTATGGCAAATGGACTTCCACATATAGGCCAATAAGTTATTCCATGCTTTCTGCCACAATTTACATAGGATCCAACGATTTGTAGCAGACAGAAACATTAAAGTCATGCAGATTAACCGATTTAGTATATAGTATTTAATTTTAGCTGTTAAAAAGGTATCCTCATAATATAAAATATTTATTTGCATTACATGATTACATGTTACATTAAATACATTGTGCCATATTGTATTATACAATTCATGCGAGTCGAAAGTCTACATTCACATTTTGGGATTTGTTCCTGCAGACATGGTTACACACTAGTCACAACACACCATAGATCAAAGACTTAGCTTCATCAAAAGACCTATCAACTTTTTTTTTACTCATACGATTATTGCTTTTTCGACTTTTGAAATCTCCATTTGCTAAATTCATACGATATTCAAGTTTATGACTTTAAATTTTCGTTTAAACTAAACTACGTAGTCAAAGCTTAGTGAAGGCAAAAGTCGTTGATCATTGACTTGGGACAAATGTGCAAAGTAAGTGTTAGGTGTCCAAACAAAAACGACAACGACTCGTTTGTATATTTTAGTGTTTTGTCATAGTTGCCTAAAGAATATTGTGTTTTATTATCATGAGATTTGAAGTGATAGCATTATGACTTTTACTTGTATGTTATATAATCTTCTATGTCGTGTGTATTGTAATATAACTATGAACTTCTTTTTTGTTGACCAAGATGTTCGTATCCGTGAATCATTTTAGGGTGGAATACTCATACGATATAAGATATTCGTATTTGACGAATCAATCCATTACAACGTATCAGACCTATCACCTCTTTTTTAATTCAAAAAGTTCTTATCACTTGGATCTATATTTCGTTGGTAACTATGAACATTTACTTGTTTTCTCTTCAAAAACTTTGTTTTTTCGGTTGTAACTCAACTTAGAGATTATTTTAATGGTTTATACAAATATTTAGGTTTCTCTTTTAATGGTATATACAAAAAAAATTAGATCTTAATGGTAGATTTCAAAGTCTACGTCGTACACATGAACCCATAATGGTGAATAACATATTCATGCAAAATAAATTTGTGACTAACTAATGGAATCTCACCAACTATGCATAAGAAAAACGAGTAGTTACTATAAATATTGGATAATAAATCGAGTATTCGAGTAAAATATATCAATAATTGAACTTTGTGTATATTCATAAAGTTGAATATTTTTGTTTTAACACTATGTGTCGGTTACAAGCAATCGATTTCATTGTTCCACACATTTGTCAAAGTCGAGTTCAAGATTAAATCAAAACTTATTAAGAACACATGCCATGTGACTATCTCTACACTCGAGTACAAAATAATCATATAACTAATATATTGAAATTAACATTTAAGGAGCCTCTATAGTTTATAAATTTAAATTAGTCAGTCAATTATTATGAAATTGCAATGAGACATTTTTTAAAGAAAATTTTAATTAATTAATTACATGAGTATACAATTTTATTTTAATGTTAATTTGCAAAGCATATGAGCAAAAATCATATGAAAACGCGTTGAAAAAGGAACAAATGAAATAAAAGTGTCGCTTTTGGTCATCCATGTGAGTGATCTCTAACTTTCTCATTTTCGCATTAAATTCTTATCCTTTTAATCACTTAAAATATTTTTATGCGTCTCAAATTATATATTCTATGAACACGTACAAAATAAAACAAATAATTTAAACCAAAGTAAACAAAAACTATTCAAATAATTTGCATTATACAAAATTTACACCGGTACTAATCTAGAAATCAAACTAAAAGTATAATACCTTTAAGTGAAAAAAATACTTGTCTATAATGTAATAATCACCATCAAATCCATTTTTTCTTAACATTAGCATATTAACATGAACTGAACGTTACAACATCATTTATATATTTTTTACAAATGATAGATAAAGTATTCCCGCAATATGAAACCACAAAAAACGATTTTACTTACAGAATTTTAGAACTTCCGTAAATTATGCATTCAAAAATTTACGGAAAATTGTACAACCCGAAAATCGAACCTAGACCTAATATAAAAACTTTTAAACCTTTAACTACTAAAAGATTTCAACCCATTGAATCATTTAAGATAGGAGTTGTGGGAGTAGTTACTACTATTAAATTCCTTTTATTTTCTTATATAAAGTGTATGAATATTTGGTTATATAATTTAAACCAAAGTAAACAAAAACTATTCAAATAATTTGCATTATACAAAAATTACACCCGGTACTAATCTAGAAATCAAACTAAAAGTATAATACTTTTAAGTGGAAAAAAAAACTTGTCTATAATGTTTTAATCACCATCAAATCCATTTTTTTCTTAACATTAGCATATTAGCATAATCGATAATCGAATGAACTGAACGTTCCAATATCATTTATATATTTTCTATAAATGATAGATAGATTATTCATGCAATACGAAACCACAACGAACGACTTTACTTACGACATTTTAGAATTTCGGTAAATCCTACATTCAAAAATTTGCAAAAAACTGCATAATCCGAAAATCGAACCTAGACCTAGTATAAAATTTTTAAAACCCTTTAACTACTAAAAGGCTTCCACCCATTGAATCCATTTAAGATAGAAGTTGTGGGAGTAGTTACTACTATTAAATTCTTTTTATTTTCTTATATAAAGTGTATGAATATTTGGTTATATATACACTAACTATAAGAAAGCAACTATTGTAATGTTAGATCTTGCAAATGATTGAAAATGTATTTACTTACACATTACAATAAATTTTCAAACTACAATATTTTTTTTTTACTTATTACCGAATAAGAATAATTACATAAATACAAAACAAAACAAAAAATTAAAGAATCATATAAAGAATTTAGACAAGTAGCAACATGACGGTGAGGTTACACTAAACGAGTAAATTCTCTACTCTCTCTCTATCTTCATCTTCTCTCTCTCTCGTTCACACACATAGAGACACTCATATATATAAACACCAAGCTTCTGATCTCTCTTCTTATAGCTTAAGATCTATCTTGAGAGAGCAAAGTGAAAAAAGAAATGGCTTCTTCACTAAAGTACTTGTGTTCTACAAAGATACTATTGTTGCTCTATTTCATTCTCTTCCTCTTCTCTTCTTCTTCTTTCTTTCTCACTTTTGCTTCATCAAGAAACCATGAGTTACAACAAACACAATCTTTAGATCCTCATTTTAGAGTGAGAAGATTGTTGGCCAAAGATCTTGAGATTGATAGTGATGAAACCAATCTTTCTCCTCCTCCTAAGAAGAAGAAGCTTACTAGTTCTGTCTCATCATCATCATCATCAACAACATCAAGTACTAAGAAGAATCAAACCAAGCTTATTAAACCAATCTCTTCTTCTTCTTCTTCTTCTTCCACCAAGAACCAAACCAAAACCTCCATGGTTACATCTCCAAAACTAAACTCAACCAAATCTTCTTCTTCAAACACAACCAAGAACATCTCAAAGCTCAAGAAATCCACAAACTCAACAAAACCCATTACTTCTCCCACCAAGAAATCACCAGATCTACCCAAATCCAAAGACAAAAACATCACAAAGTCTCAAAGTTCAAAACTTTCTCCACCTCCTCCATCTTCAGAGAAGCCTAAGAAGAAATCTTCAAAACCCATAACCAAATCAGACGAAAAGATCAAACCTTTTTGGCTCGACGACGATACAGAAGAAGATTTCGTAAACGAATTCAAAGATCTCCCCACAAGATTCCAAAGATCACTAATCCCAGATCTAGAACGAATCTCAACAACATCGAAAAGTTACATCAACAAAGCAAACAAAGAGATCACAAGAAACTTCAAACCATACTTCGGATCAAAATACTCATCAACAATAGCATCAATCGTCTCCTTCATCTTCCTCCTCGTCCCACTTCTCTTAGTCTCACTCATCTTCAACAGATTCAAAGCTTACTTCTCACTCCAAAAGATCCTAATCTTCATCCAAATCTACCTCTCGATCTACTTCTCAATCCTCTGCCTCTCATCGCTCATCACTAACACCGAACCACTCAAGTTTCTCTACGCAACATCGAGCTCAACATACGTTTGTCTCCAGATTCTTCAGACATTAGGCTACGTCTTTTACCTTTTGCTTCTTCTCATGTATCTTGTTCTTGTCTTCTCTACTGAATGTGGTTTGGGCCTTAAAGTATTGGGCTTGGCCCAAACTTTTGTGGGCTTTGCTGTTGGATTGCATTATTACGTGGCGGTGTTTCATAGGCTGGTCTTACGTCAGCCACCGAAGACTAATTGGAAAATTCATGGGGTTTATGCCACGTGTTTTCTTTTGATTTGTTTATTGTCTAATGCTGAGAGAAGGAAGAAAGAGTATTTGGAAGAAGGTGGTGATGAAGGGAAGAAAAATTGATTATTTTTCGTTTTTGTTTTTATGTTTTATATTTTTGTTTTGATAAAATTCGGCAAATTTTCGCTGAGATTATGCAATAGAAGAAACATTTTTACTGCTTTTTTAATTGTATTTTTTGTTTACATCAATTGTTGAATAGTTTGATAAATGTGGAATAAACAAAATTAATAATTGTATTTCGTTGGTGATAAGTGGTAACCAATTTCTTTTTTAATATGTGGGTAAAATACTCTCTTCATATAGTTGATGGCTTTGAATTTCAATGTAAAATTGATTATTTTTAATTGTTTTTGACTATTTGTATTGTATAGTGTTTTTATTATTAGTTGAGTTGAGATTAGACTAATAATAAATACTATTGATGTTTTAGTTTAGAAAGTTAAAAAAGAAATTAACAAAAAAAAAGTTAAAAAAGAAATGAAATATGCATGTAAAAACATCAAGTATTTTGATAAATTTGCATTATTTCTTATACTTTTTTAACATTTTATTTCTTATACTTCTTTTTGGGCACATGAATATTATTTCTTATATATTTTAGACAATCAGTGATATTAATTTTTTTAACTTTAAATTTTTGATTAAAAATATCTGTTTAAAACTCTAAAAATCTGATTTTGTATAAAAATTATTTTGTTAATTTTATAATATATGTAGAATATTTATAAAAAATGAAATAGCTTAATTATTGTTTTGTACGGTGAGAGAAAAATTAAATGCTGGTAAATAAGTACACATCAGAAGTCAAATTAAATGAGCGTGGGGTCCACAGAATCGTGTAGTTAAAAGACTTTTATTACAAAGTCATTGAGGATCTACCGACAGAACTGATGTGTTTGTGTCGGTGGCTTAGACAACTGGACTTTCAAGTCAACGTGTCCTGAGGAAATGGGCTTTTTTTGTTTCCCAACATGTTATCATTTGGGCTTTTGGTTTTAAGCCCATACCCAATAATATAAAATAACCCAATAAATCACATTCAAAATTAGGGGAAAAAATTGTTTTTAATGTTAAGACAAAGTTTGATATTTTACTCTTTTTTTTTGGTAAAAAGTTTGGGTATTTTACTCTTTTTTTGGTAAAAAGTTTGGATATTTTACTTGACAACAAATTACGAATACTATCAAAGAAAATAAAACTAAACTCGGTTTTTAATTTTCATCTAACCAAAAATTATCATACTCTTTCCGTTTCAATTCAATTGATGGCTTAAGAGTATTTTTATTTCAATTTATATGATGGTTTCGTATTTTTATACAAAAATCAAATGTTATTTTGTGTTTTTGACTATATGTATTTTGTAAAAAAATTTTATTTGTTAAATTAGTTGTAGTTAATATTTTTTTATGTAAAACGAGATAAATTCAATAAAACTTAATATATTGGTGTACATCAACTTTATTTTGAAACATAGCTAGTATGAAATTAACCCAAAAAAAACTATGCAAGTTTTTCTTGTTTTGATGAGACATTTAAAAACCGGTGCACTAAGATCGTTACAATGTGACATCTTTGTTACTTGTTAGGCCTAGAGAATGATGGTTTAAAGACCCTAGACCAACCAAAAAAAAGTCCACCTAACATTTTATGATGGGCTTTGTATTATCTTTAAGACCCATTGTTTTGTAAAGCACTCTCGTCCAAGCAAGGTTCACACACATTGTGAATGTTTTTATATTGTGTATGTTTGTAGTCTTGCTATATATATATATATAAAATGGTGATGTAACAATTGTCAGAGAAGACATCACATATTGATTTGTGTGCTTCACAATCATCCGAAGTACAATTTGCACTTTACCACTTCATAAATTCATTTCACAAACTTTTGTGTTCTAGTGAAAAAAGCCAATCTCATAAACTATTTGCTTTCCAACAAATATTTTTTTTGGACATCAAGTTACATCATAATTATATATATACATTGTGAATATCCATATTTGATGATTCAACGAATTCGTGTGAATCTCACATGTCCCTTCACTATAGTTAAATTTCAACTTTTTTTTTTCATAACAAATAAGACATTCCCTTTATTAACATGTCTATTATATTTATGTGTACACTCAAATCCCATTCTCCATTACTAGAAAGACAAAAAAAGAACTTACCAAACGAAGGATAGGCTTAGGTCCATATGATTCAACACTTCCATGCATTGTCCTACATTCAAAATAATAAAAAGTTCATTAACCAATAAACAAATTTTATGTTTTTTTCCAATACTTGTTTTTTTTTTTTAAATACAGAAAGAGTTATACGTAAATATAGTTAAGATATATAGTACTCCTTTTGTTTTTTTTTTTTATAAATATCATTATAGACTTTAACTTTTGTTTAATTTTAAATGTCGTTTTATATTTCTAATACAAATGTTTGTCGAATTTTCCAATTTTATCTTTATTTTTAAAAGTTATTTAATAATTAGAGATAAAAACAAAATGTTGAATAATTTTTTATATTTGTGAAAGAGCTTTAAACAATATATAAAAATTTTACCGAAGGAGCACATTATATATGGATGTTAAAAAAATATGGTTGACAAAAAATATCAAAATAATAATAATAATGGAGTTTTCGTAACGAAATCAACAAAAATAAAATGGCACGAGTAAAATACACTCACACGTGTGAAAATCAGCGTCATCATCTTCACCTCTTCCCAAGTTTCAGCTCTCTCTCTCTCTCTCTCTCGTTTCGATTTGGGTAGTTCCGTTGCGGTGAACTTGTTAACGTCTCGTCTCCGATTGGGTGTGACGGAGCCGGAGTGAAATCGCCGCCGTAGAATTCGAAAACGGCGGATGAGCTAGTGGGTCTTTTAACACTTCGGTGAAAGCTTCTAGGTTGCAATTTCTCAAGCTCACGGCGACGGAGAGAGGAAGCAATAGATTCTCGATTCTTCGTCTGAATCTTCATCCTCATGCTGAGGTAATGGGTTCCGATCGTTAATCACAAATCTCAAAAAAGGATTTAGCTTTTGTTTCATAGGTCGTTCAAGATCGTTTTTTATCTTTCTGGGTTCATTAAAGTTTTGATCTTTGTTGGTTTCTTCTACTAAATCGTTTTGGGTTACTTTATGAACTTGTGAGAATTTTAGTAAAATCACATTTCAATGGTCACAACTTCAACTTTTATCTTTCAGAATCTTGGAGTTTTGATATCGTTGTCAGGAAGAAGAAGAAGCTAGTTTCTTGGTTCTGATAATAAGCCATGCCTTCTCTTCAGCTATTGCAGTTAACTGAGCGTGGTCAAGGTCTTTTAGCTTCAAGAAGGTTACTATTACTTTTTGCCTCTGAATTGTTCTGCTTCTGCTTCTTATGATGTTGTTGTTTCATCTCACATCATCCTCTGTTGAAACTCTATAGGAAGTCTATACTTCTTGCGGCAGGGGTTGTAGCTGCTGGTGGAGCTGCTGTTTATCTGAAATCAAGGATCGGTTCTCGAAGGCTTGATTCTTCTCGTCGTTTTAGTGGTCATAGTGATGATGATGAGGAATCGGAGAAAACGAAAGGGAATGATAAAAATGCAAAGATTTCGACAAAAAAGAAGAAGGGAGGAGGATTAAAGTCTCTTCAGGTTCTGACTGCTATTCTTCTGTCTCAGATGGGGAAAATGGGAGCCAGGGATCTTTTAGCACTAGTCGCCACAGTGGTATGCGTTTCCTCTCAATGCGCCGAACAAGTTGTTGTTTTCTTATCAGTGCGCTAAGTAATGCTTTTGTGTTGGTGGATTACTAAGATGGTTTGATTTCTCTGTTGTTTTAAAGTCTTGTAGATATTTTGATATTCAATTTCGAACTTTTGCTTGATCGTTCTTTTAAAATCTAGGTGTCTCAGTTTTTTTAGTTGTGCAAATTTTCAGGTTTTCAAAACTGCTTTGAGCAATAGACTGGCAAAAGTACAAGGTTTCTTATTCCGCGCTGCTTTCTTAAGGCGTGCACCTTTGTTTCTACGTCTTATCTCCGAGAATATTATGTTGTGTTTCATGCTATCGACCATGCACTCTACATCTAAGTACATAACTGGTGCCTTAAGCTTGCGATTCAGGAAGATATTGACGAAACTTATCCATTCGCATTATTTTGAGGTAGCCACGGCTGTCTCTTGTGAATGCAGGCAGTTCACTTATTTACCATTCCTTTTCTGCTAGTATGTTTTTGACAAGCGAGCATATCGAGTATGCTTTACAGTGATAGATATCCATTTAATCATCCTTCTGTTATTGTTTTCAGAATATGGTATACTATAAAATATCACATGTGGATGGTCGGATTACAAACCCCGAGCAACGCATTGCCAGCGATGTGCCAAGATTCTCCTCAGAGTTGAGCGAACTTATACAGGATGATTTGACGGCAGTTACTGATGGAATTTTGTATGCATGGCGGCTCTGTTCATATGCTAGTCCAAAATACATCTTCTGGATACTGGTGATTCTTTTTTAACCTTATATATCTGTCATATTGACTTGACATAAGACTATCTATGCTGTTTTGCCTCACATTTGGTTGTAGCACAATTCTTTCGTTCTGCTGTTTATGAACTAACCTGTACGATTGTTGGGTAGGCCTATGTTCTTGGGGCTGGTACTGCCATAAGGAACTTTTCTCCATCTTTTGGGAAATTGATGTCCAAAGAACAGCAGTTGGAAGGGGAGTACCGACAACTTCATTCACGCTTAAGGACTCATTCGGAAAGCATAGCATTTTATGGTGGGGAAAACAGAGAAGAATCTCATATACAACAAAAGTTCAAGAATCTTGTTAGCCATATGAGTGTAGTGCTTCATGATCACTGGTGGTTTGGCATGATCCAAGATTTCTTGCTGAAGTATCTTGGTGCCACAGTTGCAGTTATTCTGATTATCGAACCATTCTTCTCTGGGCATCTAAGACCTGATGACTCGACCTTAGGGAGAGCCGAGATGCTAAGCAATATAAGATATCACACCAGTGTCATTATTTCTCTCTTTCAGGCGTTGGGAACACTTTCTATAAGTTCTAGGCGGCTCAATCGACTAAGGTAATGCTTTATTGTTCAATCTCATGCCAAACACACTTATGTGGTAAACATCGTGTAGCTTTCTTCTGGAAATCCGAAGGCATGGTTTTCTTTGCGTTTAAGTCCTCTACTAAAAGGATTTGATGTTGTTTACCATAACCGAAAAAAGTTTAGTGTGTAGTCCCACTGAGTATTAAAATATTGTTGCTCCCAACAGTGGTTATGCTGACCGAATCCATGAGTTGATGGCAGTCTCGAGAGAACTCAGTGGTGATGATAGGACTTCTTTCCAGAGAAATAGAAGCAGAAATTACCTAAGCGAAGCCAACTATGTTGAGTTTTCCGGTGTGAAGGTAGTTGTAACACAAATTCAAAAATGTAATCCATTTCAAGAATGTTGATTTCTTAATGTTAGTTAATGCACTTCAGGTTGTTACTCCAACTGGAAATGTTTTGGTGGAGGATCTCACCCTTCGAGTTGAGCAAGGGTCTAATCTTCTGATTACAGGTGAACCTTTATATCCAGGGAGTGTCGTAGCTTTACTATTATCATTATTCCCGTTTCATTACTTATTCAACAAAATGTATCGTAGGTCCTAATGGAAGTGGCAAGAGTTCCCTTTTCCGAGTATTAGGAGGTCTATGGCCCCTGGTGTCTGGGCATATTGTGAAGCCTGGAGTTGGTTCTGATCTTAACAAGGAGATCTTCTACGTGCCGCAACGCCCCTATATGGCAGTAGGAACACTTCGTGACCAGTTAATATACCCTCTTACTTCTGACCAAGAAACTGAGCCTCTCACTGAGACAGGAATGATTGAGCTACTGGAAAATGTATGGTTTGTGTGGTTTAAGTTCGTTGTCTGTCAAGTTTTGTATGTTATGCTTATTTTGTGAACTTTTGGCGTGTAGGTTGATCTACAATATTTATTGGATCGGTACCAACCGGACAAAGAGGTTAATTGGGGTGATGAATTATCTCTCGGGGAGCAACAGAGATTGGGGATGGCTAGACTATTCTACCACAAACCCAAATTTGCAATTCTTGATGAATGTACAAGTGCTGTGACTACTGATATGGAAGAACGCTTTGCCTCTAAGGTTCGAGCTATGGGAACTTCGTGCATAACAATCTCTCATCGTCCAGCCCTTGTGGCATTCCATGATGTTGTTCTCTCATTAGATGGAGAAGGGGGATGGAGTGTTCACTACAAGAGGTACTTTCTTAACAATGTTTGTGAGGATTATCAATGTTTTCTGTACTTTCTTATGCAATTTACTATAAACCTTCAGGGATGACTCTGCACTTCTGACGGACACTGATTCAGTGAAAACTTCAGATACAGATCGACAAAATGATGCGATGGTTGTTCAACGAGCATTTGCTGCAGCTAGAAAGGTCTTAAGCAGCTTTATGCAATAAGTTTTCTTTTGTTTAACTTTCTTTGAGAGGTAATTTTTTTGGTGGTTGTAACCTTATTACTTGTTGTGTAGAAATCTGCCACTACTAATTCAAAGACTCAGTCGTACCTGACACAGTTAATTGCAAAATCACCTGTCGTTGATAAGAGTGCTGCATTGCCTCGTTTTCCTCAACCTCAAACATCCCCAAGGGCGTTACCATCAAGAGTAGCTGCAATGTTAAACATATTGGTGAGCTTGAGTTGCTTGTGCCTTTCTTTAGCTTCCTTGGAAGAAGAACTATTTGTTCCATTTGGCTTACTTATTCATTCCGCATAAACGCCAATGGTAGTTAATATTGCACTTCTACGAAATAGTTGACCACTTCATTGTTACGTTTCAGATACCCACTCTATTTGACAAACAAGGAGTACAATTGCTTGCTGTTGCTTGCCTTGTCGTCTCAAGAACACTGATCTCTGACAGAATAGCCTCTTTGAATGGTAACATTTCTCCATTCTTTTACCTGATCAGTTTCATTGGTAGGGCTACTTTACTAACAACCACATATGATTTTTGCAGGGACCACTGTGAAGTATGTCTTGGAGCAAGATAAAGCAGCTTTTGTTCGTTTGATTGGTTTAAGTGTTCTCCAAAGTGGTGCATCTTCTGTCATTGCTCCTTCATTAAGGTAATCTTTCCTGTTAATGAACGACTTCTTAAGTTGATAGATGAAAAACTTCATTGTGTTGTTTTACTTTTCTTGCCTGTTAATAACTAACCTTGTTTGTTCAATGTTTGTCAGGCATCTAACGCAAAGGCTAGCTTTAGGGTGGAGGATTCGCTTGACTCAACATCTCCTTCGTAATTACTTGAGAAATAATACTTTTTACAAGGTCAATTCAAACTTATATGTTTTCATGATAGTATTCATGCATTGCGAATACAGCGACGAGTTATTTAGTGCAACTTGACGTAAGTTGACATAAGTTGGGTTCAAATCTTTTCAGGTTTTCCACATGTCAGGCAATAGTATTGATGCGGACCAGAGACTCACTCGTGACCTGGAAAAGTTAACCACTGACTTGTCTGGGCTTCTTACAGGAATGGTAAAGCCATCGGTTGACATTCTCTGGTAAGTACATTTTGTGGGATTGTTTTTTTCTTTCATGGTTCATGCTCTGAGTTACAATTATGCAAAAAAAAAAAAAATATTGAAGGTTCACCTGGAGGATGAAGCTATTGACTGGCCAGAGGGGAGTTGCCATACTTTACACGTATATGTTACTTGGTTTGGGTTTTCTGAGACGTGTTGCCCCCGATTTTGGTGATCTAGCCGGTGAAGAACAACAGCTTGAGGGGAAGTTTAGGTGAGTATTTATTACGTTTCATCCATTTTGCAGATGATTGTGTTATAGCTGACTATCTGGAGCAACTTCGTCTTGCTTATGTAGGTTTATGCATGAGAGGCTGAACACTCATGCTGAATCCATTGCATTCTTTGGAGGTGGAGCCCGAGAAAAAGCTGTAAGTTTCTTTAACTTCCCTAGTTATTGCTGTTGAATTTTGAGATAGCAATTTTAAAGTAGAGTTACCAGAAGTTAGAGCTATCAAGGATTCTTGAGGATGTGTCTTCACTTGTGCGCTTTAAGCTTTAACACGTCTTATAGGTGAATCGTTCCTTTATGTATTTTTGTTTCCGTGGAGCAGATGGTTGACACAAAATTCAGGGCATTACTTGACCACTCTCTCATGCTCCTTAAGAAGAAATGGTTGTATGGCATACTTGATGATTTTGTGACAAAGCAACTTCCCAATAACGTGACTTGGGGATTGAGTTTGTTGTATGCTCTAGAACACGAGGGAGACAGAGCACTTGTCTCCACTCAAGGTCCATATCTGCCACACTTAATCATAGATCAACGTGAGGCAATTAAGTGTGTAACGCTTTTGATGTCTATGCTACCAGGTGAATTAGCACATGCATTGCGGTATCTAGCTTCTGTTGTCTCTCAAAGCTTTATGGCGTTTGGTGATATTCTTGAACTACACAAGAAATTCCTTGAGCTCTCTGGTGGTATTAACAGAATTTTTGAGCTCGATGAGTTTTTGGACGCTTCTCAGTCAGGTACTGTATGTACGTTCGCTCATTGGCAAGGCAGCACGAAACACCGGTGCTTTCGTACATATGTAGTCATAATATTGATCATATTCGCTTTATCCAACTACTTTCAGGTGATACCTTAGGAAATCACACAAGTCGTTTGGATTCTCAAGATCAGATTTCTTTTTCGGAGGTGGATATCATTACACCTGCTCAGAAATTGATGGCTAGCAAGTTGTCATGCGAAATAGTATCAGGGAAAAGCCTGCTCGTCACAGGTTGGGCAAAATTTGTCTTTGTCGCTGAACTTTATTTTCATGAGCCCGTGGCTAACGCTAGCGAACTTGTTCAGGTCCAAACGGTAGTGGGAAAACTTCTGTATTTAGAGTCCTTAGAGATATCTGGCCAAATGTATGCGGAAGGCTCGCCAAACCATCGTTGGATATCAAAGAACTCGGGTCAGGGAATGGTATCTTCTTTGTCCCACAGCGACCGTATACATGTTTAGGCACACTCAGAGATCAAATTATATACCCTCTGTCGAAAGAAGAAGCAGAGAAAAGGGCTGCAAAGTTGTTAACCAATGGTAAGTCCAAAAAGTTCATTTACTTAACCGAATTAAAAGTTATCTGTATCGTCGTCTTCTTATTGTTGCAAGTAACAGGAGAAAGCTCGTGTGAAGGTGGACGCGTTCTTGATGCTCATTTAAAAACAATACTAGAGAATGTTCGGTTAGTTTATCTTCTAGAAAGAGATGAAAGTGGTTGGGATGCAACTACTAACTGGGAAGACATATTATCTCTTGGAGAGCAACAGAGACTAGGCATGGTAATGTCTCTCGTAAAAGCAACAACCGTATAGTTTTATTATGTTTCACTTGAATACTAATCCGAGCTGTTTCGTTGTATTTGTAGGCACGCTTATTCTTTCACAGACCGAAGTTTGGAATCCTCGATGAATGCACCAAGTAAATAACCACCAAGTCTTCTCCCTTTGTATCTCGACAATCATCTATTAACCGGACTTTTGGTTTTGCAGTGCGACTAGTGTTGATGTTGAGGAACAGCTATATCGAGTTGCGAAAGACATGGGAGTCACATTCATAACCTCATCACAAGTAAGTTATACATGTCCTTAAACTCATTACATTTCAACTCTTCTTACCGGAAACTCATCATCGCTCTTTACGACAATGCTCTTAGCGTCCGGCTTTAATCCCATTCCATTCCTTGGAGCTAAGACTGATTGATGGAGAAGGAAACTGGGAGCTTCGTTCCATCGAACAAACAACAACAACAACAGACTAAGAAAAGCCTCAAGCAAAAAACAGAACTTGAGAAGGTCTATATATAGTTTTATAAAAAACAGTAATAAAAGCTAAAAGCCATTAAAGCTATGGTATGTAGTTTTTTTTTTTTATTGATTCTTCTTCCTCATGAAAGGATGTTTACTTTTGTACTTTGTTTAGATATGGAGATATTTGATTTTTTAGATATATATAAATAAATTTATAAGGTGTAGAAAAGGTTTAATAGAAATGGTTTTTAAGTGTTTAACATTTTCTATGTTTTTCGTAATTTAAATGCTTTTGCGGACAAATGGTTCTTATGACTAAAGGCATGTACAAATTCCAGCTCTGGTTTAGTGAGATGGTTCTTATGACTAAAGGCATGTACAAATTTAAGCTCTGGTTTAGTGAGATGGCAGCAAAACAACGTAGTTTCAAAAACCGGAGGATAAAAAATAACGACTCCACTGGGGATCGAACCCAGAATCTCTGGTTTCGTAGACCAGCGCCTTATCCATTGGGCCATGGAGTCTTTGTTGTTGTGAATGATACTCTCTAACATCTTTTACCAAAGAATAAAAGAACTCTTTACTCTATGTCACCGTCTCTCACCCGAAGTCTACCAAATATTGATCATCTTCTTCTTTTGTTATTAGTTAAGGTCTCTCAAAAACCATCGACCAAAAAACCACAAAGGAGTTAAGTTGGATAAGGGAGAGATCAAGATATCATCTTCTTGTTTATAACTTTTTTGTTTCAAGATTTGTTTATGTATGGTGAATGATCAAACCCAACAACAGCTAACAATTTACAGAGATAAAGAGAAAGAGAAAGGGTTGATTCAAATCTGTTCATAAAGTTTCAGTTTTTAGCTAAAAATAGGATTTGTTCATAAAGAAAATGAGGAAACACAAATCTTTGAGAAGCAAAGCAGTTCACTTCGTCACCGATCTCACCACCGTTCTTCTTAATCCCATTTCTGATAAACCCTCCTCCGCTTCTCCTCCTCCTCCTCCGGTAACCCTCTAAAGTCTTCACCTTTTTGACATTAGAGCTTATCTTTGTTCTTGATGATTGCTTTGTGGTATCTTCTTGGTGTTTACTGTTAATGGGTTTCTTAGTTTTGATCTTGAAATTGCGTTATTGCTTGAGATTTTGAGTGTTTCGTTATTAGGATGACGAAGATGAATCAAAGAGAAATGAGCTAGAGCCGTCTATCACTGAAGAGGAACAACAACATAAGGGTTTAGTAGACGAACCAGACACTTCTTCTTTCTCTGCATTTCTTGGTTCACTCTTATCCTCTGATCCTAAAGACAACAAAACACATCAGGATCAGGACGAAGAAGAAGAAGAAAGTTCGGAAACGAGTGATACTACATCATTTTCGATGAATGCTACTAGAACAATGAAGGAGATTACTACTAATGTTGGTGGAAAGAAGAGTTTGTTGAGCAAGTATAAACAGCATTTGAGAAACTTTTACCAGGCTGTTAAGTTTCAGGGGAGCAAAGAGCGGAAGGGAAACTCCGATGTGAAACTGGATGATCAAGAGAACGAATGTGATGGCTTTGAAATGAAGCCGATGCAGAATAATAATGTTAAAGAGGAAGCAAGAATAGTAGAGGCAATTATACCTGAGATTTCAGAACCGTCTTTACTTTTATCGGATCAGTCAAGACGTTCACTTTACTCTTCGCTTCCTGCGCTTGTTCAAGGGAGGAAATGGATATTGCTTTATAGGTGAGAGAGAACACATTTTCAAGCAGTTTTAGAATTTGATATCTAATTCTATCGGTTTGTGTGTGTGTATGTGTGTGATCATTTGGTTTGATCTGCTGCGGCTTTTTAGTACATGGAGGCATGGTATATCGCTATCGACGCTGTATAGGAAAAGCCTCCTCTGGCCTGGACTCAGCTTACTGGTAAACATAACAATTTTGTTTCTGATTTTGGTAAAAGTATAGAGCTCGATGACAACCACCGATGATGTTTTCAGGTTGTTGGAGACAGAAAAGGTTCTGTTTTTGGAGGTCTCGTCGAGGCACCTTTGATACCGACTGATAAAAAGTATCAGGTTGGTTCCAAAGATTCTATCTTTATTAGATTCCATCGATCTTTTCTTTCCTTTTCACTGTAATTGACATTCTTCGTCTTTGGTTTTTTTGTGTCAGGGAAACAATAGTACATTTGTCTTCACAAATAAGTCTGGACAACTCGTAATATATCGTCCCACGGGTATTATGATCATTCTTATGCATTGTGCAGAAACATAGAGCTCCTTGGAGTCTTTTTCGTCTTATTCATTTGTGATTATGGTTTTGCAATCGAACAGGCGCAAATCGTTTCTACACTTTATGCTCCAAGGACTTTCTAGCTCTCGGTGGTGGTGGACGGTTTGCTCTATATCTAGACAATGAGCTGTAAGATTTCTTACCATCATGTTATTGCAACCAACAACAAACCATGTTTCCTTCAAATCGATTGATTCATCGTGTGTTCTTTTAGGCTGTGCGGATCAAGTGCTTACTCAGAGACATACGGAAACTCTTGCCTCTCAAACACACAAGACTTTGATGTGAAAGAAGTTGAGGTAGAGACTCACAACTTCATCCATCTAAAATTCAGTTTTAGTTTCTACATTTTGCTTGATGAACATTGCTTGATGATGATTTTGCAGCTATGGGGGTTTGTGTATGGGTCAAAGTATGATGAGATTCTAGCTCTAAGCAAAACAATGGAGCATGGTATTTGCAGGTGGTGATGTATATATATGTATATGATCATGATGAAATGATTATATGCAAATGAATTTTAAAAAGAGTGAAGTTCTCTTTTGTAAATGTGTAAAAAATATAACGTAATGTAAGAAGAGAGAAACTTCTAAATGATCTAGAGGGTTAAGAAATTAAAGATTGGGAAAAAAAATATAAAAAGACTTGACTGGGAATCGAAGCCAGGATCTCTTTTTACGTAGCAACAGCCTCTTATCCATTGGGCTATGAAGGCTTTGGTGATATTATACTCACTCTAAATCAATAAGTTGTTTAATAATTCGTCAAACACGTGTTATACACGGGTCAACCCAAAACGGACACGGGTCAACGCAACGGGTCCCGTTTGGACGGGAAACGGACCCCGTTTTGCCACGTAAACCGACATAAAATCGACCTCGATTTGCGCGCTAACCGTGTATAAACCGAGTATAAACCGAGTATATTAGACCGTATTTTTATACGGGCTATTTTAAAATGTATGGGCCAAATCAACCTTTTGGGCCGGTCAAATTAAGCCCAAAAAATCAACACCCGATAGCAAAAACTGAAAAATAAGAATCGAAGAGATTCTTCTCCGTCCTCTCCGCCGGCGACTTCCGGCCATCTCCTCCTCCTCTGAAGTTTCAAATTTTAGCTCGCCGGGAAGCTTCTTCCGCCGTCTCCAATGTTTATTGAAGAAGATAGGAAGAGTTAAGTGAAAGGTTCTAACAATACAAAGAGAGAGAGAGAGAGAGAGAGCTGAGTCAATCTCTGGTGTGGGTTGTATCTGCAAATAAGTTTCAGTTTTAGGATTTGTTTAATAAAGGAAGAGGAGGAAGGCTACATATGGGGAAACACAAATCTTTCAGAAGCAAAGTCTTCATCTTTTTCCTTAAAGAGTCTATCTTTGTTCTTGACGATTGCTTTTGTGGTGGTATCTTGTTTGTGTTTAGTGTTAATGGGTCTCTTTGTTTTGATATTGAATTTGCGTTTATGCCTTGGTTGCTTTGGGAATGAGGAAGATGAGTCAAAGAGAAATCAGGTTGAGTCTATCACTGAAGTGGATCAGCCTAAGGGTTTAGTAGATGAATCAGACACTTCTTCTTTCTCTGCGTTTCTTGCTTCGTTTTTATCCTCAGATCCCAAAGGCAACAACTCTTATCTGGATCAGAACGACGACGACGACGCAGATATGAGTGATACTACATCATCATCATCATTATCTTACTTTGATGAGGCTGTTAAGTTTCCAGGGATCAAAGAGCGAAAGGCGAATTCTGATCAAGAGACTGAATATGATGGCTTGGAAATGAAGTTGATGCAGAACAATGATGTTAAAGAGGAAGCAATGATAGTTCAGGCAGTTATACCGGAGATTTCAGAGCCGTCTTTGCTTTTATCGGATCAGTCAAGACGTTCCCTTTACTCTTCGCTTCCTGCGCTTGTTCAAGGAAGGAAATGGATATTGCTTTATAGGTGAGAGAGATAACACATTTCCAAAGCATTTTTAGAATTTGATTTCTAATTCTATCGGTTTTCGTGTGTGTGATTGTTTTGGTTTGATCTGTTGGCGGCTTTTTAGTACATGGAGGCATGGTATATCGCTTTCAACGCTATACAGGAAAAGCCTACTCTGGCCTGGCCTTAGTTTACTGGTAAACATAAGCTTCTGACTAAATGTTGGTTTCGTTTGGTAAAGTATGAACCTTTTTATCGAGTTCCATGGCAACTACCGATGATGTTTTCAGGTTGTTGGAGACAGGAAAGGTTCTGTTTTTGGTGGTCTTGTCGAAGCACCTTTGATACCAACTGATAAAAAGTATCAGGTTTGGTTCCAAAGATCCTATCTTTATTAGATTCGATCGATCAAAATCTTTTCTTTTCACTCTAATTAACATTCTTCGTCTTTGGTAGGGAAGCAATAGTACATTTGTCTTCACAAATAAGTCTGGAAAACCCGTGATATATCGTCCCACGGGTACTATTATCGTTCTTATGCATTGTGCAGAAACATAGAGCTCCTAGTAATCTTTTTCTTATTCATTTTTGGTTATGGTATGTACTCGAACAGGCGCAAATCGGTTCTATACTTTATGCTCTAAGGACTTTCTAGCTCTTGGTGGTGGTGGACGGTTTGCTCTATATCTAGACAGCGAGCTGTAAGATATTCTTACCAAAAAAAGTCTTAAGATCCTATCTCCACTTCCATCGTGTTGTCGATTGAATTTTTCTTTTTAGGCTGTGTGGATCAAGTGCTAGCTCAGAGACATATGGAAACTCTTGTCTCTCAAACGCACAGAACTTTGATGTAAAAGAAGTTGAGGTAGACTTCAACTTCATCAACCTTCTAAATTTCAGTTTTAGATTTTGACATTTTGCTATGAACATTGTTTTTGATGATCATTTTGCAGCTATGGGGGTTTGTCTATGGGTCAAAGTATGATGAGATTCTAGCTCTAACCACACAAATGGAGCCTGGTATTTGCAGGTTTTGATATATGATGATCATGATGAAATGATTATATGAAATGATTTTTTTTTTGAAAGTGAGGTTCTCTTTAGTAAATGTCTTTTTTTTTAACATAATGTAATGTGTTTTTTTTTTCTCTCTTTTACTTGTAAGTGGTGTGACTAAATCATTCACATACATTATCAAACTCACTTGTAACTTGGAATTTTTTTTCTGGTTGTAATAAGAGTTGGGCATATTAACCGAAACTAGTAAACCGAATTAAACAAAAAAAATCTAACCAAAAGCAAAGCGAAATTGTAAAAATATCTAATGGTTACCACTTTTAGAGAATCCGAAAATAATCATATATTCGAAAAGCCGGCGATTGAACGAACTCAAATCCGGAACCACGAAACCGGCACTTTAGTAGATACAATCTCGGACCCACAAGCCGTCAGTCTAGAGAATACAATCTCGGAGCCAAAAGCTCAGAGTTTCTGTGAGCTTTTTGGCTAATGAATCTTTAGTTATACAAAGTTTCATGTTAAAATTTTCCAATTTAAACTCACCAATGTATCTTTGGGTGAGAGAGAGAGAGGGCAACAAAACAAGAGTTACCGTAAGTTGAATAGTTTTGAGTTTTTAAGACAAAACATTACTAGTTAAGAAGAAAGACAAAGAAGAAGTTTCTTTGTTCTTCTGTTTTCTCAAGCTTTCGTTGTTGATGGTCCAAGGCTTTCATAGAACAAGATGTAGCCATGATCGGTATTGCTCGAATACTCTTGAGAAGATCCGAAGAAAGTTTGAACAGCTGATTCTTCAATCATTTCGACGTTCTCGTCGTCGAAGAAAAGCCAATGGTTATGGCTTTTCACTAGGCTTACGTAATGACCATGGTTTGGTCCACTTCCTACGTGGACCACTACCGCGAACAGAGAGTATTCGACGTCTGTGTATGGTTCCACCGTGTTGCTCAGTTTTAGTTCCAACGGGAAGACAACTCGATAAGATAGCTTCTTGTAACGGCCTAGCTGTTCGATGTATTTGAATCGTTTTAGATGGATGACTAAAATGTGTGGTGGTTTCTTGATCTTCATCCTCTTTTGTGCTTCTTGTAAGCTGCAAAAATATAAACACATTCGACAATCGTGCTTCGGGGTTTAACGATGGGGTGAGATTAAGAACCAACAACTTTACCTGCAGCATTTGTCGCAGAAGAATTTGTCTTCAGCGTGAAGCGTCTCTGTGGAGCTGAAGTTTTTCAAACAGCTAGTTATCGAGCTGTTCTGTTCGATATCAAGGCTTAAGTCCAGGAACGTTTCGTCTCTTGCTGTTACCGTTTCACACCTCAGGCACCTTGTCTCATTGGTAAGTATGCCCTGCGTGTACATATATCCAGAATCTAAATTAAGCTAACAATTTGAACTAATTAGAACGTAGATCGTTTCGTTAAAGAGAACTAACCTGGAAAATGTTGTGCACCCACGTGACAATAGGCTCTTTGTGTACACCATTTGCTTGAGGAGCTTTTGGTCCATTAGCAATCTTTTCGGGAGATGATGATGATGAAGTTTCGTGTTCTGTTTTTGTAGCTTTTGCCTCTTTCTCCAGTATGTCAACAACTTCATTCAGCAAATAATTCAGGAATTCATGTGCATCCTACACGACATGAGAATATTAACACCAATGCAATCAAATCTATGTTGCCGTAGTTACATTTTTCCGCAAAAGAACTCTTGAAAAGATAAGGACTTTGCAAAAAAGAACCTGGTGCATATAACTCCGGAACAACTCATTCTGTTTCTTCAACCTCTGTACAAATCGTTTAGGCGCAATAACACCCGTTTTCTTCTTCTGTGAACTTATCTATGAAATACAACAAACAGGATCATGAGACCACATCTTTTCTCTCAGAAATGACAGCATATATGACATATCAAGCTCTACATCAAGCAAATTCAGATTATCGAAGATACCCAAGAAAGACATAATAGTATCACTAGGAAAACACAGAATCCATGGTCCGAAAGATAAGTAACAAGTGAGGAATAATAAACCAAGCTTGAATGAAGAAAAACGATTCACCGAATGACATATTGGTCGTTTGAGTAACAACAGGATTGAAACGATAACTACCATGATAGCTACATATCATAAGTACCTGCGAGAATAAGTCTGCAAGGCAAGTCATAAGATTCTCTTCAGCATCGGCGACACTCTTATTACTGGTATAGTATTCGAGCAATTGTTCACGAAAGGGAACACAAAAGTACAGAGCCTGCACAAAGAGGAACCTACTTCAGCACACAAACTATTTAGTCGAGATCACGAAGTTAATCACCGATTCAGAGAACACATTCATATCCATAGCGCGCCGAGAGATCGAGAAATCGAAACAGAATTCAAACTCTAAATTCTCTCACTGAACTACACAATGCAATCTAATTGAGAAATCAACAATGCAATCGAATCGAATTCAACACATAGTAAGATCAAATCCCAATACGATTCTACTTGGCAAATTCCTTCTGACTAATTCAACACAAACGAATTCGAATCCAAAAGGATAAGCGAGAGAGATGAAGAGGAAGAAGAAGGACCTGTAAGACGCTGTTACAGTAACAAGTGTTGCCAAAATTCTCGAAACCGAAGAAACGTTCTCCTTCAGGGAACTGGTCGCCGAGAGCTTTCTCGAGTTTAGAGCCCGCGGCGCCCATCAGCCCTAGAACTAGCTTACGTATCACCGTCTTTCCTGATCGTTAATTTACTCCGACGATTCTCAAAAGCGACGGCTCTTCCGCGTCTCCGATTGTTCGATTCGATCGGATAAATCTCTCTCTCAGTGCGAAGAGGAATATTGAAAAAAAAAATGAGAGAAAGAGAAAAGAGATTGGTGATCATAAAAATATCGAGTCAAAATTGTAAATAACTCCTCCAAATGTTTATACTTTACGAAATGGAACGTTTATTTATAAATACTAATTTTATGCCCTTTTCAAATTCTTTTTTAGCCAAATGATTTTTTAAAAAGGATTTTAAACACTAAAACACCAAACAAAAATAGATACAACTCAACTAATGGGCATAATTTTAGTTTATGTAATAATTTATTCCTATAGTTTTGTTATGACTTGTAATTTTTGTTTGAATTAATGAAAATATAGATAAAACTCACGCGAGATTATTATATAACCATGAATAATCTTAATATATAAAAATATGAAATTTGAAACCGATAGGAAATAATTTTTTATATTTAACTCCGAGATATATAGTTATAAAGATGGACCATATTAATTTTCCTTACATATAGTCAAAGTGTTATTTAATTAAAATAATTTTCTACCAAATTTACAAGATGCTAAATTAAACTTTACATAGATATAGTATTTTTTCTAGTTTTGTATTTTATTTTCTGCCATTTTACTAGGTGAAAAAATCTTTAGTCAACGCTTTAAAAAGAATAAAATAGTTCGACGATTGTATTTTATTTTCAATTAGGAATTCTTTTTCTAGTCAAAACATTTTACTTAGAAATTTACATCACCAAAGAATTGTATATATAAAGACCTATTCAATCCCAAGAAAAATCCAACAACACCAATACATAAGAAAATCTTACAACACTTAAGCATATATCAACAAATACTTCAAAAAAAAAGATGGATAAGATTAGATCTTTAGTAGTTGTTAGTGCCATCACAATAATTTTGATGTTTGTCATTGCAGGTTACTTAAGCACTCTCATCATTTTTCTTAATTCTTCTACTTATTTTCTTAGTTCTATTGAAGCTTATTATACTTAGTTTCAACACTAATCTAAAATCTTATTACAACTTTTATATTATTTTGCAGAACAAGCCAATGCTGCTGATGTCTTCTGTCTAGGACCATGCACTGATGATTGTGAGCAACGATGCACTTCGCAAGGTTACGCTAGGGGGTTTTGTGAAGAATTTAGAAGCAAGAAGATTTGTTGTTGTACGCCATCAAAGAAGCAAAGCTTTGAACAAACTACTAAGTTAAACAACTAAAATGTTTTTGGCACATTGTCTTTACTTTGTATGATCAAAAATTATAATTATAATACACAATTTTAAGAAGCTATAAGATTCATTTACTTTTTTTCACTTATCATAACGGATAATAACATTATGGATATATACAAAGTAATGAGCATGCCGGTTCTAGCATTTTGTAGGTCACAAACTAAAAAAGAAATATTTGGTCGATCAAGTTAAGAGATGAAAAAATATATAAAGGAAACATAGACTAAGTAAATCGAACTCAATGCATTTTGAGTGATATAAGAGGTTACTTACCACTTGTCTAATAAGGAACTTTTGTCTACATGGGGTTGCAAGCAGCCCAAACAAATGCTTGATTAATGTTTCTACACCAAAAGATTTTAGAAATCGATATTCAAAAGATACAATTTATGCAGATTACTGAAAGCAACTTTATGAAAAACTTGCGGTGTGATGCAAGAAGAGTCATTCGTTATGGTAGTATGATGTAAGAAGAGTCATTCGTTATGGTGGTCTTTTGTTATTCGTTATGGTGATATACTGTCAGCAGGTGAAACATAAACAATTGTCTGGTGAAAAATTGTCACTGTAGTTGCTTTTCGTAATTTGTAATAGAATAATGATTTCAAACGATAAAAGAACTATGTAACCAACTTTTTCTATATTCATTTTTCTACCAAATTTGATGAATATTTAGTCACTTTTTTGGTCAACACACCCATTTTATCTTTAATTAGGAGTCCTTTTTTTGGTCAAACATTTGAGTTAGAAATTTAATTATATCACCCAAGAACTATATAAAATAGCCTATTCAATCTCAAGAAAACACAACAACACCAAAACATAAAAATATTTACATCAAGCTATATATAAACAAGTACTTAAGACACAAAAGATGGACAAGAATATATCTTTAGTAGTTGCTAGTGCCATCACAATAATTTTGATGTTGGTCATTGCAGGTTATATTTTCTCAAAATTATTACATATTTGTTAGTTATATCGAACTTATTACTCTTATTTTCGACTTTTTTTTGTTTTACACATATAACAACTTTTTTAAATTTTTAATCATTATTATTTTACAGAACAAGCAAATGCTATTAATATCTTATGCCTAGGACCATACACCGATGATTGCGAGAAGCTTTGCAAGTTACAAGGTTATAGTAAAGGCTTTTGTGAAACTCTTGGAGACAAGAACATTTGTTGTTGCATACCTTCAAGGAAGCAAATCTTTGAACAAAACACTCAAGTGAACAATTAATTTGCTTTTGGCACATCGTGTCTTTACTTTATATGATCAAAAATAACAACTCCAAAATATGTTAAATAGTTTTAACAAGTTATAAGATATCCTTTTTTATAGTTTTTCTTCTTTCACGTATCATGGTGCATGACTAAACATTATGGATGAATAGATAATAACTAATGAAAATAATGATATTAATGACACCTTGATTACTAGACCTATTAGTTTACAATGGTTAATAACTTAATATATATCACTAAATGAATGTTAATTTATAACTAGAACCTTGAAGCATTTTTGATACACATTAAAGATATTATTAGATGATGCTTTTATTTTTTTCATATTAGAGATAATGTTATTTACAAATCATGAAGAGTGAATGTTACTCTTTGCAACACTTATAAGATAAGATTAATAATGTTATGTAACATAATATTTTATAATAGCGAGTTCCATTTTACATCATTCTCAACACTTGCAACCACGATGAATGACTCTATGTTTTCGCATAAATTTATTTTATTAATATATGATAATTCATGATTTTGCAATTGAACTTTTATCAACCATTAGATCACATGTTTAAAAAATAATTTGTTAGCTTAAATGCAATTTTAAATCCAAAATTTAAGTGTATAATAATTTTTAAAACTTCAAAAAAATCTTAAAAATTGCTATGAATTCTTTTTTTTAAATAAGAAAATATAGGTTCCATGTAACAAGCCGATTAAAAGTTACTTTTACTTAAATGGGGGAATTTTTCGATTTTAGTATTGATTTGGGGCTATTCTGTAATTTATAAATGACTAAGGGTTTATATCAGCAAACTTCATTCGATTGAAACGACAACGTTTAGAGAGTTTCCATTTCTAAACTTCGTCACAGAGAGAGAGACACGCGCGACGATGGAAGACGACGATCGGAGCAACGAGAGATTCGCCGCCGAAACCCTTGAGACGGCGGCGTTGCAGAAGAAGCACCATGACATGATCGAACGCCTCTCTGCTCGTCACCAAGCTCGAAAATCCGATTCACCTGATTCTTCCACGCTCGAATCAACCTCCTCCTTCCTCTCCCAATTCGCCGATTCAAAACGATCCATCGAATCTCGAATCGCCGAGACAAGACGACTCGCTTCCTCATCCTCGACGGATCCGTCGAATCTCAAATCGGATCTCGCCGAGATCTCCTTATCGATTGAGAATCTCGAGAAGCTTCTCGCTAAGAACTCATACTTTCTTCCTTCATACGAGGTACGTTCTTCTCTCAAATCTCTATCAGATCTGAAACAGAGTCTCGATATCCTCTCCGGCGAGTTAATCCCGAAGAAGAAATTCTCATTCAAATCCAAATCGTCTTCGAAAAAATCCGACTCAAAACTCACCGAGATCCAAAAACCCGAATCTCCTCCTCCGCCGCCGCCGAAACTCCTCTCCGTTCGCGATTCTCCAGGATTCAGAAACAAACATGGAGAAACTCTGTTAAAAAATTTCAAAGACTCATCGATCGGAGAATTCACATTATCAGATCTTGATTCATGTCAAGTAAGCTTAAAAGGAAGCGTTAATGCTCTCTTCCTTCATCGATTGAGAAACTGTAGAGTCTATACAGGTCCAGTGATAGGTTCGATTCTAATCGACAATGTAGAAGATTGTGTTCTTGTGTTGGCTTCACATCAGATTCGAATCCATTGTGCTAAGAAGAGTGATTTCTACTTAAGAGTAAGAAGTCGTCCGATTATCGAAGATAGTAATGGAGTTCGATTCGCGCCTTATTGTTTGAAGTATGAAGGGATTGAAGAAGATTTGAAGACGGCGGATTTGGTGGAGGAGACGATGAATTGGTCCAATGTGGATGATTTCTTGTGGCTTAGAGCCGTGCAATCGCCGAATTGGTCAGTTTTGCCGGAGGAAGAAAGGGTTTCTTCTGTTTGTATTTCCGGCGACGAAGAAGCTTCTTGAATTCGAAGCAATAACTTCAAGCTTGTGTTTTTAGGTACATTTCTCTCTAAAGAAGCAATCTTTTTGGCATTCAAATGAAGATTTACATTCTTTTTTAAAGATTATAATCAAATCTTTGATTGTTTCTTGAGAAACCATGATGAAGAGTAACTAAAAGAGCATGCTTTATGTGATCTTGCATGGAGAAAGATTCAATTCAAGAGTTGATTTCTTATGCAAATTTGATATTGCATTCAAGAAAAGAAGCCAATAACAAATCAAAATAAGTTTTGAAGTTGAGTTTACAAATCATGAAGAGTCTTCCATAGTCTTATTGGATATGTTACATACTTTGAGATTGTGTGCTATTGGGCTAGATGTAAATAAGAGGCCCAATAACAAATATAAGCCCAAATTTGGAAAGTTCACAGCAAAAGATAGAACAGCCTTCTTTGACTTTCTGACTATTGAGAACAAGCAATCAAACAAGGACAACAGTTGAAAAAAAAAGTGTTGAATCTGATTTTTTATTGTATAAACAGTCAAACAAATTTTGTTTGACAAGTAAAAGTTAAAAAAAAAGAGGAGTAATAGGAAGAAAGAAGATGATATTATTAAGAAATAAAGCAAATACTATATGAATAGTATAGCTTAAAAATCACATGGTTTGTGAAAGTGTATATTGGTAGGTTGGTAGATAGGAGAAAGGAAAAAAAAAATGTCATAATCATTTCCCCCAAAAGAGTGGTTTTCGACACATAAATTATAACAACTAAATATTTTAAACTTATATATATGAAAAATATTACTTTCCTTAACTAGTAAATTAGTTTTTTTTATCGTATAAATTATTAGTACTATTACAAATTATAAGAAATAACTACAAAGATAATTCTTTACCAGATAAATCTTCATATTTCATTTGTTGAATCACATCATCAAAACGAACGGTTTTACTTGCACCATACAAAAAATTTCATATTGCATTTACGGAAAATCGAGCTCTAAACCTCCCTCTCAATAAGGTCATGTGTTTTTAGTGGTTGGTAGTAATACCAATTAGTCTCTCCTTCTCACCAGTTTTCTTCCTTCTCTTTAAGTCTCTCTCTATATATATATTTTCAAATCTTTCATCTTTCTTATACATATTTTATTTGCAACATTTGATATATTTTGTCAAATTTTGTGATTTTCTTTAACATTTTTTCATCAAAAAGATTTCAAATGGAAGGCTTAGCTATCAGAACATCTCCACCGTCGATTTTCTCCTCTCTTTCCGGTCTCAGCCGCCACTCTCAGAGACCACACGGCTTCCTTAACCTGCCGCCGTCGTCCAACGCGGTGGAGAACTCAAGATTAGCCGCAAATTCAACTTCTTTTCAACCAATCTCCGCTGTTAATGTCTCTGCTCAAGCTTTCCTCACCGCAGATTTTCCCGCTCTTTCAGGTGTTACTCTGTTTTCTCTGTTTACACTTCAAAGTCACGACCTTTACTGAAAATTTCGAATACTCTGTTTTGAACAGAAACAGAGGAGAGAATCAAAGAAGAGAAGAAGAAAACAGAGAACATAGTGTGGCACGAGAGTTCAATTTGTAGATGTGATCGACAACAACTTCTTCAACAAAAGGGTTGTGTAATTTGGATCACTGGTCTTAGTGGCTCAGGGAAAAGCACAGTTGCTTGTGCCTTAAGTAAAGCATTGTTTGAAAGAGGCAAACTTACTTACACACTTGATGGTGACAATGTTCGTCATGGTCTTAACCGCGATCTTACTTTTAAAGCCGAGGATCGTACCGAAAACATACGAAGAATCGGTACAATTTTGTTCATTAAGAATCAAAGACTAATCACACATTTAGTTTTGGTTAAGTATTAATGGATGATTAGTGATTATGATTCTTGAATTGATTTTTTTCAGGTGAAGTTGCTAAGCTTTTTGCTGATGTTGGTGTAATTTGTATAGCAAGTTTGATTTCTCCTTACCGGAGAGATAGAGATGCTTGCAGATCATTGTTACCGGATGGTGATTTTATCGAGGTATCGTTTCCCCTCAGTGCATAGTTCGAACTCTAGTTTCGTAAGATGGCAACATGTATGTAATGCAACCTCTCTGGTCCACTTGATACTCTCGGTTTCCTACTAATTATGGTGTCTTTTTATTCACGTGTTTTGCTTCTGTTTGGTACTTATCGCCAATTTGTTTTGAGTTAGAAGCTCATGAAACGTAACAACATTGTATAGTATATGTTAGTTTATAGAATGTTTTAATTACGAATTTTTAAATTGATTTAGGTTTTCATGGATGTTCCTCTTTCGGTGTGTGAGTCAAGAGATCCAAAGGGTTTGTACAAGCTCGCTCGTGCAGGAAAAATCAAAGGTATATATATATACACATACAGACATCACACTTTAAATTTTAGCCATAATGTTTTCGGAGTTACTATGTATAGATCGACTAGGTTTCAAACCGTTAAAAAGATTTAAGTATAACATATTCTGCTTCCAAAAACCGTAAAAGTTTACAACCTCGCAAATCTCATGATCAATTTTGTTTTAAGCTTAGATAGTATATCTCGGATATAATATTTTGTATGTAAGTATAAACACATAAATAACCTAAAATGGATGTGTTTAATCCAATATTGTAATTTTAAAGATCCATTGAGTAGTATATGAAGGTTTATAAACTTTTTCAATTATCGATTTTAAGTTGGAAACTCAATGATTCTTATAAGAATCGTATATAAATAAAAGCATATAACTATAAATAAACTTATAATTAAAATAATTATAGATATGTCATGATTACATTTTCGAAAGTTACAAATCACATAAAATTTTAAGCTAAAGATAAATGTCTAGCTAGTATAAACTACATCATATATAACTATTTTGTAAAAATGCTTTTTATCCAATGGATTACTTTCATAAGATAACACATACGAAATAATGTTATTTACAACACTTGATTACTTGAACAAAAATACTTTTGTAGTATATATATTTTTGTGGATAAAATATTTTTGATAAAATTAAAAGATGTATAAACGTTTGATTTTTTTTCTTTATATAGGGTTCACTGGAATCGACGATCCTTATGAAGCACCATTAAATTGCGAGGTTCATTTATTTATTTTAATAATGTAAATTAATTGAAGAAGTGTTACGTAAATAAACCAATATATATATAACATTGATGTATTTATCTATATATATAATTACACAGGTCGTGTTGAAACACACAGGAGATGACGTTTCTTGTTCACCAAGTAAAATGGCTGAGAACATTATCTCTTACCTACAAAGCAAAGGTTACCTTGAGGGTTAAGTCAAGTCTTACAAAAATCAAAAGACAAAAACCTAAACTTTGTCCGAATTTTTCCTTTTTTTTTGTTAATTAGCTTTTTAGTTAGTTTATAATTTTATAAATATTTGCTTTTTAATTTCTCCAAATAATATCGAATGTAACGTGTTGGTAATGTGTATTAATAAATGGAGTTCGTTGTTCTTAATTTTTTTTTTGTCTCAGCTCCTAGTTATGTGATTTGAACTAACCATACAAAAAATAGTTAAGTACCTAAAAAAATATGAAATTAAAGTTTATTTTAGATACAAAAAATATTGATTACCTAGAAAATAGTTTTTTTTTTATAATCTATCGGCTATTCGATCAAGTCTGGTAAGAAAATATTTTATGCTACAAAATGGATTTCTCTCTAAAAGGTTACTATATTGCCTTACCCGAGTTTGGGATCTCAAATCGATTAATACCGAATAATATTGAGAATAGTCAGATCGTCTGTTATCCAACTCAATAAACTATTTAGACCGAAGCCTAAACTTTCCACAAAACTATCTTTTTGTTTCAAGGGAGGTTCGAATGCAGAGGCAAATGTTGCTCACACATTCTCAAAATTTCGCCTACCACTCCACCATAAAGCTATAAAATGGTTTCAGACTCAGCGTTTCGGATTCGGGTTCAAATATTTAGAGAGATTTACAAGCATGACACCTCGTATACAAATCGACCATAACTTTTAAAGTTTAGATAAAAATATGTTGTAATTAGTGAAAATTGATAGGTGAGATTTGGCAGATGGAACACGTTTTTAGTTATAATCCCTGCATGCTTATATATATATGTACGTGTACTCGAAAAATACCTACCTTGGTTGTTGGGATAATATTTCACGAGACTTACGTTGATTAACTTTTTATATATATAAACAATCATACATAGTGTAAGTGCACACATATGATATAATCTTTTTAAAAAAATTGATAGTTCTATTCATCAAAGTGGGTATGTATATACATTATAACCATATAATTCTTAATGCAATACTTCCAAAGCAAAAATTAGAGTCACGAGTTGAATATTGAATTTTAGAATCGAATAATATAAATTCAACCCCTAGAAAAAAATTGTCCTCGGATCAAAATGTTTGAAACGACACCAATTGGTACGTCTTGAAGTACTTTAAAATTATATAGTAGAAAACAACATGAAGTTGAGCGAAACACCGTGATCTAATGGTAAGGACGGACTGCTTTCTGGGAACAAGTTGCGAGTTCGAACCTTGCCGGAGGGAACTATCTCACAATGTCTCTGTTTATCCACACGGATATGGGTCATTGCTTTCGATCCATTTGAATACCTAGTGAAAGGATCTATCCGTTGGCTGGTCTCACATCCAGGGATTAGGTTTAGTTCGTCATCGACCTGAGTTTAACTCTTATTTATCAAAAATAATGTTGAAGTTGAAGATCTTCAAGAAACAAACAAAGAATAGACGGAATATATTAAGTTAAATAGACTATTGGACCGACATGTTGTGGTCCATTTGTTGTAAAGGCAAACATGCGATTTCTCTTGTTTTTATTTGCTAACAAAAAAAGAACATCTTCGAATTGACTACTGTCATCTGAACAGTGACTTCAAACGATGTCGCACCAATAAGGAAACCACTTGCGGCAGACACACACATCACGAAATTATCACGAGGGCTTTTGGCAGGTAAACTCTACCTAAAAATTTCCATTGATCATGTCTTTTTGTTATATTTGGCAAATAAAATATTTGTCAACAAATTTATAGAAGACAAAAAAAAATTATTTACACTATTTCAAATAATAGTTACAAAATATTTTTTTAAATCGTTGCATATATAAAGAGGAGAGAACAATGCAAGTCATTTTATTGAAAAGGAATAAAAAAATGATATTTGATCTTTTAATCTCTATGGCGAATGATAATCTTTGCATATATTGCAGGTCTTGATTCTAAGTTTTTTTTATTAGGAGGTCCACAGTCCGTGGACTTTTAATCTCTATGGCGAAGTCATATAAGACATTCACACTTGGCGAATCAGCCCTTTCCAACGTAACCCGAACCCGATTAATTATAGGTTTAAACATTACGACGTACGATGTTAATGCATTTCATTAAGAAATATAATCGAAATGTAGATGCTTCACTAGGGCAAATAAAGGATGAAAAAAACAACAAAACACATTCTCCATTATTTTTACATAATTTTCTATTTTATAGATGAATGTTTTCTTTCAAAATAGAACAAATCACCCTAAGTCTCCTCAAATAAATCATAAGTATAAAAGTGGAATAATCTTATACTAATTAGGACTCTATATTTGTTGTTCGGCTAGTGATTAAGTGCATACATAAAACGAGGAATTTTGGCAGGTGACCAAGAAAAACAGTTAGAATATTTTAATACCTAAAAAAAAAGGTTATACATAGTAAACAATAATATATCTTTAAACTATAGATATTTTAAAAACATTAGTTTCGATAATGTTCAACAATGGCTTATGGTGGTAGTCTTCAAGATGGACCCGACCCATACAACCCCACGACATTTTCCTCACTCTTTCCTGTCTTTCCACCGCATTAGGGGTATTTTGGTCTTTTCGTATACGACGTCTAATGTCATATATAAATATGAAGGTGAAGGCTCTTGTCCATGCAGAGAAAACAAGAAACACATCAAGCATTTTGATTTCTCTTAACATTTTTTCTCATCCTATACAAACAAACATGAATGGTTTTACTTCAAACTCTTCGGATCTTACTTCCACTACAACCGCAACGTCTACATTTATCAACATGTATCTTCTTACATCACTTCAAGCAATTGTGGCTATAACCTTAGTGATGTTACTCAAGAAACTCATCAAAGATCCTAATAAAAAGAAACTTTCTCTCCCGCCGGGTCCAAGAGGATGGCCAATCCTCGGAATGGTTCCTATGATGCTAAGGAGCCGTCCTGTTTTCAGGTGGCTCCATAGCATCATGAAGCATCTTAACACTGAGATAGCTTGTGTTAAGCTAGGAAACACTCATGTCATAACCGTTACATGTCCTAAGATAGCACGTGAGATACTCAAGCAACAAGACGCTCTCTTCGCCTCAAGACCTATGACTTACGCGCAAAAGATCCTCTCAAATGGATACAAAACATGCGTGATCACTCCCTTTGGTGAACAATTCAAGAAAATGAGGAAAGTTGTTATGACCGAACTCGTTTGTCCTGCGAGACATAGGTGGCTACATCAGAAGAGAGCAGAAGAAAACGATCATTTCACTGCATGGCTATACAACATGGTTAAAAACTCGGGATCTATCGATCTCCGGTTTGTCACTAGGCATTATTGTGGAAATGCTATCAAGAGGCTTATGTTTGGGACAAGAACATTCTCTCAAAACCCTTCACATGACGGTGGACCAAGCGCAGAAGATATTGAACATATGGAAGCTATGTTCGAAGGACTAGGTTTTACTTTCGCGTTTTGCATCTCCGATTATCTACCTATGCTCACGGGGCTTGATCTTAATGGTCACGAGAAGATAATGAGAGATTCAAGTGCTATTATGGATAAGTATCATGACCCAATCATTGATGAAAGGATCAAGATGTGGAGAGAAGGAAAGAGAACTCAAATAGATGACTTTCTTGATATTTTCATCTCTATTAAGGATGAAGAAGGCAAGCCTTTGCTTACCGCCGATGAAATCAAACCTACCATTAAGGTAATAATCATGTTACATCACATTTCATTGATTACAAATATAACACAAAGTTTTAATCCAAAAATCTTTAAAAAACAACATTTCTCTTTTGAATCTTTCTTTTTTGTAATATTTGGTCAAAGAAAACTCATTTCACTAAGCTGGTAACGAACATTCTGTTAGGGAAAGTCGACTAGAAACTTATTTACGTGGGACATAGTATACACTATATACTAACTTAGATCCAAAACTAAAAAGAAATTTATTCATTGATGATCACTAGGAGCTAGTAATGGCGGCGCCGGACAATCCATCAAACGCGGTGGAGTGGGCAATGGCGGAGATGGTGAACAAACCGGAGATACTCCAAAAAGCAATGGAAGAGATCGATAGAGTGGTCGGAAAAGAAAGACTAGTTCAAGAATCCGACATACCAAAACTAAACTACATCAAAGCTATACTCCGAGAAGCTTTTCGCCTCCACCCTGTCGCGGCCTTTAACCTCCCACACGTGGCACTTTCCGACACAACCGTCGCAGGATACCATATCCCTAAAGGAAGTCAAGTACTTTTAAGTAGATATGGACTTGGTCGTAACCCGAAAGTTTGGTCCGACCCGTTAAGTTTTAAACCCGAAAGACATCTTAATGAATGTTCAGAAGTGACTTTGACGGAGAATGATCTCCGGTTTATCTCATTTAGTACCGGAAAAAGAGGATGTGCAGCTCCAGCGTTAGGAACAGCGTTGACCACGATGATGTTCGCGAGACTTCTTCAAGGTTTTACTTGGAAGTTACCGGAGAATGAGACACGTGTTGAGTTGATGGAGTCAAGTCATGATATGTTTTTGGCTAAACCATTGGTTATGGTTGGTGAACCGAGGTTGCCGGAGAATCTTTACCCGCCGGTGAAGTAAAGACGACGTCGTATATATATTATATAACCACCAAGTTTGTTTTAATTTTCCGGTTACCATAAGATAATCGGTTAGTTTATGAACAAACTTGTGTGTGTTGTTTTGGTTCTTTTGGAGAGACACTTGAATTGTGTCACTTATTTTACTTATGTTCATTTTTTAAATAATAATAATGATAACAATATGAATAATCTCCATTTGATGCATTTCTTTAGTAACACTATATATAAATTTTTAACACTAGCCACCTATGACTAACAAATAGTTATTCAAAAAAGATCAATTATTTTCTATAAAATACTATTGAAATTTTGAATTTGTTACTCTAATTAATAAAAGGTGCATAGAAATCATAAAATTATATCTTTGAAAAATAAAATAAAAATTTAGAAAATTCATCATTTAGAAATAAAAAGTACATGATTTGACCCGTAATCAATATAGTTTCGGTAGAACTTACTATTTTAACACTTGCAATCATAAAAATAGTAATAACTGAGATATTAAAATATTATTTCTCAATACTTTTATATTTTTTTTTTATTTTATCAAAAGTGTCGTTTTAATTTTTTTTTATATATAATATCGTCTTAATTTTTCAATGAAAATTTATGACTAATATTTTAATTTTAAAATATATTAATTGGAGAGACAATTTATTGTTAATGTATTTAACAGTTTTTTTAATTTGTATGAAAATTGTCAAAATGATTATTTTTGTTACACAAGAAATATAGTTTTTCATTAATAAGATTTTTTATATTATTTTTTTCATGCTAAAAAACATTGTGTTGTGTTACCACATTTCTTTTTTTTAATCCATAAATAAAAATATCCTTAAAATCGGGAAAACAATAATAACAAAGATCATAAAATTTGAGAAAAGGCCCATAAGAATAATGCAAATGCTAATGTTGAAACGAACCTTTAGATTTGTTACTCTTCGAACTCTCTCTTCTTCTTCTTCTTCAAGCTACATCGATCGACACATTAGTGTGATTCTCAGCGATAAAGCTTCGACCTTTGAATCTCTGCTTAAGCAAAACGCTCTTATCATCATCGGAGGATACTCCGACAATATCTTCGTCGCTTCGAAGCTAATTTCATCTTACGCTTCTTTCGAAAAACCCAAACTTTCTTCAAAAGTCTTCGATTCGGTTACTCGTAGAGATGTGTTTCTATGGAATTCTATCATCAAAGCACATTTCTCCAATGGCGATTACCTTCAAGCTTTGGGTTTCTTCTTCTCAATGCTCTTCTCTGGTCAATTCCCTGATCATTTCACTACTCCGATGGTTGTTTCCGCTTGTGCGGAGCTTTCGTGGTGTGTTTCTGGGAGGTTTGTTCACGGTTTGGTATTGAAAAGCGGAGGTTTTGATCGAAGCTGTGCTGTGAGAGCTTCGTTTGTGTATTTTTATGCAAAGTGTGGAGATTTAGATGATGCGTGTATGATGTTCGACGAAATGCCTGAGAGAGATGTGGTTGCTTGGACTGCGATTATATCTGGGCATGTGCAGAATGGAGAGAGTGAGAGAGGTTTGGAATATCTTTGTAAGATGCATAGTGTTGGTTCTGATGATGAAAAGCCGAATCTTAGAACATTGGAATGTGGATTCAAAGCTTGTGCAAAGTTGGAAGCTTTGAAGGAAGGAAGGTGTCTTCATGGATTTGGTGTAAAGAATGGTTTAGCTTCTTCTAAGATTGTCCTGTCTTCGATTTTTTCGATGTATTCGAAATGTGGGAATCCAAATGAGGCTTATGTTTCTTTCCGTGAACTTGGTGATGAAGATATGTTTTCATGGACATCGATTATAGCTTCAATGGCGAGATCGGGGAACATGGAGATGAGTTTCGATATGTTTTGGGAAATGCAGGAAAAGGGAATACAACCAGATGGAGTTGTCATTAGTTGTTTGATTAATGAGCTTGGTAAGTTGATGCTTGTTGCTGAAGGTAAAGCCTTTCACGGATTCATCGTAAGGCGTTGTTTTTCTTTAGACGATACAGTTAGCAATTCGTTGTTGTCGATGTACTGCAAATACAAGCTTGTATCTGTGGCTGAGAAGTTTTTCTGCAAGATATGTGAAGAAGGAGGCGATGAAGCTTGGGATACAATGCTTAAAGGCTATAGTAAAATGAAATGTGATGTAAAGTGTATCGAGTTATTTAGAAAGATTCAGAGTCTTGGAATTGGAATCGATTCTGGTAGCGTGGCCTCTGTCATATCTTCATGTTCCCACATAGGAGCGGTGCTGCTGGGGAAGTCCTTGCATTGCTATGCTGTCAAAGCTAGTTTGGATTTAACCACTTCAGTGGTCAATTCACTCATTGATTTATACGGAAAGATGGGAGATTTGACTGTTGCTTGGAGGATGTTTTGCGAAGCAGAGAAGAACACCGTCACTTGGAACGCAATGATTGCGTCTTACGTTCACTGTGAGCAGTCTGATAAAGCCATTTCGTTGTTCGATAGAATGGTTTCCGAGAATTTCAAACCGAGCTCAATAACTTTGGTGACTGTGCTTACGGCTTGTGCCAATACTGGAAATCTGGAGAGAGGGCAGAGGATTCACCGGTACATCACTGAAACAGAGCACGAGATGAATCTTTCTCTAACAACCGCTCTGATTGACATGTACGCGAAATGTGGACAGCTTAAAAAGGCAAGAGAGCTGTTTAACGCCGCGAATCAAAAGGATACGGTCTGTTGGAATGCGATGATCTCAGGTTATGGAATACACGGAGACGTTGAATCAGCCACAGAACTTTTTCATCAAATGGAAGAAGAGTCTAATGACGATGTCAAACCAACAGGGCCAACATTTCTCGCGCTTCTATCAGCTTGCACGCACGCCGGTTTAGTAGAACAAGGCAAAACCGTATTCAACAAGATGCATCAGTACGATGTGAAGCCAACCATAAAGCATTACTCATGTCTTGTGGATCTTCTTTCGCGGTCTGGCAACATGGAAGAAGCTGAGACAACAATCATGTCTATGCCTTTTGAACCAGATGGAGTTATATGGGGAACATTGTTGAGTTCTTGCATCACTCATGAAGAGTTTGAGATGGGGATTCGAATGGCGAAACGCGCGGTAGAGAGTGATCCGGAGAATGATGGATATTACACAATGCTTGCGAACATGTATAGTGCTTCTGGTAAATGGGAAGAAGCAGAGAAGGCAAGAGAGTTGATGAAGGAAAGTGGAGTTGAGAAGAGAGCTGGTCATAGTGTTGTCTAAACTTGAAATCTTTTTTTGTTTACTAATAAAATGCAAATTCTTGATCTAGGCCTGGCATTTTTACCCGAACCGAAACTGACCCGAAAAACCCGAACTAATATGCTAAAAAATCTAATCCCGTCGCAGTTATTTCGAGTGAGGAATATTCGAATCCGACACAAATCCAAGTGGGTACCCGAAAACCCCGAACTTTTGAACCCGAAACTCGAAAAACCCGAAAAATCTGAACCAAACCCGAAACTGAAATTCAGAAAACCCAAGACTCGAAAAACTTCATAAAAATGAAAACTACCCGAAAAAGCCGAGCCCGAAAATTTGAAAATATCTGAACCCGAAAAAGTATAAAGTGTACTCAAGTTTCAATTGGTTTACTAAATCCGATCCTAACCCGAAAAAGTCCGAACCAAACTCTATCCTAAAGGGCTGGAGTTCGGAATCCGAACCGAGTCCAAACCGAACCCGACTCGAACCCAGTCCAGACTCCGAACGCCCAATCCTATTTTGATTCCTAATTAAACCGGAGTTAGGTGATATTTTCGTAACTAAACCGGTAAGTTACTTAACCGGTGGAGTGAGAGTGAGAGAGAGAGAGTCTCTTGTTTCATTTCAATAGAGTCTACTCATTTTCTTATCTCTCGCTTCTGCTTCTTTCTTCTTCTCCCGTCGTCACCACTCGATTTTACGGTAAAAGATTCAAGCTTCTCCTTCCTCTCTGTCTTCTTCGCCGCCGTTTGTTTTCTCATCTTCTTGAATTGGAATCAATCATCAAGAAAATCCTTCGCTTGGGCTGATTTTCAGAATTTTCCTCTCTAATTTCTTCAGAAAGATTTGTCTTTTCGTATGATTTGTAATGGGTTTTGCTTATTTGATGCGAAAGTGAAACTCTTTTTTGTTCTTACATCTCTTCTTGGGTTTCAGAAATTTCAAAGCTTTGGTTTTGTAGATGAATCAACTTTGTTGTTGTTGTTGTTGTTGTGTTGTTGCAGGGAGTGAATTTGAAATGGCTCTTATACAATTTGGAGGAAGCTCATGTGTTGCTCAATGGGGGATTCTTCGTCCTAAGTTTGTAGTTAAAGCTTATAATCCAATCAAATTTGAATCTCACCAAGACAAGTACTAACTTTGATTTTGTTTGAGATTTTACTGCTTTTGTAGAGTGTTATTATGTATTCGAAAGACTAATCGGATTGTTTTGGCAGTTCCATTAGTGAAATGAATTGTTTGGGAGCTTCAAGGTCGAGTATGTTCTCACATGGTTCTTTGCCTTTCTTGTCATTGTCTGGAAAATCCCGGAACAATACGCATTCTCGTAGAGGAGCTCGCTTTACTGTTAGAGCCGATACAGTATGCTTATGTTCCCTTTTCTTTAGATATTGAATGATGATTCTTCTATGTTTTTGCTTAAGAGTGTGTGTGTGTGTGTGTATTCAATATCAGGATTTCTATTCTGTCCTTGGAGTTTCGAAAAATGCAACCAAAGCGGAGATCAAAAGCGGTATGTGATTCCTTTTCACCGATTCCCCTATTCATAAAAATGCAGCATTGATGAGTAGCTCTCATTAGTGATTCCATTTGAGCTTCATTTGTTCAGCTTTTGAACTGTGTTGTACGATAGTTTGACGAATAAATTGTTCTACTCTGCACTTACTTTCAGCTTATCGGAAGCTCGCTAGGAGTTACCATCCAGATGTTAACAAGTAAGTAAAAAGATTTGTTTACTTGTTATTAGTTATCACCTTCCTTCATAGTGTGTTTCATTTTAGAGATTACAGTATCTACGTGACGAACCCTGAATCCGCTTCCAAATGTATAAGTCGTCACCATTCTCTTTACACTTCGATAACAGGGATTCTGGGGCAGAAGAAAAATTCAAACAAATAAGTAATGCATATGAGGTGAAGTCTATCTTCTTCTTTGGATGCTTTTAGCTCTTCTTTTACGACTGTGCTGATACTTGAAGAGCATTTTCTTTTCCTTTCCCTCTTGCAGATCTTATCAGATGATGAGAAAAGATCTCTATACGACAGATTTGGCGAGGCAGGAGTTAAAGGCGCTGCTGGAATGGGAGGTATGGGGGATTATAGTAATCCTTTCGATCTATTTGAATCGTTATTCGAAGGAATGGGAGGGATGGGAGGAATGGGCGGTGGAATGGGTAGTAGAGGAGGTTCAAGGAGCAGAGCTATTGATGGTGAAGACGAGTACTATTCGTTAATCTTGGATTTCAAAGAAGCGGTTTTCGGTATCGAAAAAGAGATAGAGATATCTCGGTTAGAGAGCTGCGGGACTTGCAATGGTTCAGGCGCGAAAGCCGGAACCAAACCGACTAAATGCAAAACATGCGGTGGGCAAGGACAAGTCGTAGCATCGACAAGGACACCACTAGGTGTATTCCAACAAGTCATGACTTGCTCTCCGTGTAACGGAACAGGAGAGATTTCAAAACCATGCGGGGCATGCTCAGGAGACGGACGTGTTAGAAAGACGAAACGGATTAGTCTTAAAGTCCCCGCTGGTGTGGATTCCGGTAGTAGGTTAAGAGTAAGAGGAGAAGGGAATGCAGGAAAGAGAGGCGGGTCACCAGGAGATCTTTTCGCGGTCATCGAGGTTATTCCGGATCCAATCTTGAAGCGGGATGATACAAACATACTCTATACTTGTAAGATATCGTATGTAGATGCGATCTTGGGGACGACATTGAAGGTTCCAACGGTTGATGGGACGGTGGATTTGAAAGTACCAGCGGGGACACAACCGAGCACGACGCTAGTAATGGCGAAAAAGGGAGTACCGGTGTTGAATAAGAGTAAGATGAGAGGTGATCAGTTAGTAAGAGTGCAAGTTGAGATTCCTAAGAGATTGAGTAAAGAAGAGAAGAAACTTGTTGAGGAACTTGCTGATATGAGTAAGAACAGGGTTGCTAATAGCAGAAGGTGATAAAAACAACACACATATAAAGATCTTTCTTATGGTTATTGTTCTTTCTAGTGATGTAGAAGCAAAAGGAGGATTAGGAAGAAGAAGAAGAAGAAAACTTATTAAGTGAGAGGAAAATTTGAAGAATTATACATCTTTGGTTTCCTCTTTAATTTTTGTTTTTGTTTTGCTTTGGTTTTAAAACAATTTTTATGGATTTATCAGGAAGATTTAGTGTAGATCTTGCTTGTATTGTACTTTTATTATATTTTGATTTTGTTTTCTATTAACAAAAAAAAATTATGCAAGTTTTTTATAACCAAAGGGCATAACCTCCTCTTTAATTCGAGAAATTTTTATTACCGAGTCAATAGTATGTTGTTGACTAGGAGGTTCGAAGTCTGTTGACTCTTAATCTTCCGAGGCGAGATCAAACTAGATAAAATACTCGTATTCGGTCAATCCCTCCCATTGCAAGATAATGTTTTTATCAATGAACCAACACATGTTGATAATGTTATATAACTTGAGAAACTTAAAATATGCTAAAAGAAGTTTATAATAACAAAAGCATATAGCACAGCGGCCCATTAGCTCAGTTGGTTAGAGCGTCGTGCTAATAACGCGAAGGTCGCAGGTTCGAAACCTGCATGGGCCATTTACAATACAATTTTTTGCAGAAACTCACATGTTTGCTTCTTTTGTTCTAATCACTTACAAAGGACAAACAAAAGAATGATCAACTATTGTTCAAAAGATCTATTACATATCTTCACAACTTGTTGAACTAAAATTTCATTGCCGAGTTTTTCGCAGAGTCATGACCGACGAGAGTTCCAAGCTTTGCGCATCTTTTGAGAAAGATACATAGTTGCACTAATAGCACCAGCAGCTAAGAAACCAGACACAGCTTGTCTTCCACTTGAAACCATTACTCGTCGCTTCACTACGTTTGCCATACATTTCGCAGCTTCGTCTCTTGAACCTATACAAACTTCTCCCACTACTTTACCTATATGTTTATACCGGTTTCAACCATCAATCATTCCTTTTATAATAACTAGAAAGAGAGAGAGAGAGATATGAGTTGATACCGGTCTCTCTCAAGATTTTCTTTTCCCCGAGTGACTTCCCCATTTGGCTTCTTACTGATGCGGGAAGGAAAGAGACTAAAGACCGTGTTGCTGAGAGGCTAGAGTCCTGCTCACAAGGATCGATATCAGAACATTCTCAACATATATATATCCACGGAGTTGTAAAATGTGTAAACCTGAACCAATTTAGCTTCAGGAGATGAGAATTTAAGCAAGTCTTTGGTCTCGCATTCTTCTAGATAAGGCTTATACATTGACTGGAAAAGATCAAATTGTCCCTTCACAATCTTCTTCACCTGAAAAAGCAAAAGGATTGTGAACTAATCGATCAGAAATCAAATCACCGAACAGGAACAAGAACGGTTGTATCATACCTTATTAGCATCCTCTGCAAAAAACATGCGCAAGTCACCCATATAAGAAAGGCTGCATATTTTGCCGTATAGATCTTCCTGCGTAAGACTCGTGTAAGTTACATTTGTAGTCTCAGGAAAAAAAAACCAAGACTTGAATAGTAAACACCAACCTCGGTGAATTTTGATGGTAAGAGAAGAAGAGCCGCGGATATTGCAGCTCTCTTATTAACAGAATTAACATCCTCTATATCTAGATTATCAACAAGCATATGAACCTGCAAAACCAAAATACACACTTCCCTTACAACAACATCTCACTATCCTCCGCAACAGTTATCAGTAAGCAACCGAGTCCATACCGGTTTTTGCAAACGGCCACTTAAGTAGAATCTGTTCCAGTCTAATATGTCATGTACAAGATCATTCATCCGAACAACTCCATACTTTAGCTTCTGCAAAGAGTTTCCACAAGCTTCGATTAAACTGATGATTAGATTTTAAAGAGCTTCTCTGCCGTAGTGTTCTTACTCTGTCATTCCAATTGACAAATGGATTGAAGTGAACTCCAACACCAACTTTATCTGCAACTTTCGTAATCTGTTATCGAAAACGAAAAAAGCTTAAACCCGAATACAGCAATGGCGATAATAACGAGATACACAGAGCAAGATTACCAACTTAGCTCCACCAAGATGAACCATCCATGAAGCATAGTGATCTGAATTCATATTCAGATTCTTCATCACACAAAATGATGAAACAGAACAATCTAATTAGACTCTGTTGAGCTTAAACTAGCTTATAATCTAATGATTCTCTTCAGCGATTCACCTGAGAATGCCATTGCATAGGATCAGAGACTCCAAGTATATAATCTACCATTTTAGACTACAAGAGCAAAGGTTTCATTTTTAGTTAGTGAGCTAATCAGAAAATCACAGAGAGTTTCTAAGGAGAAGAAGATAAAGAAAGACCTTATCTTTGTTGTTAGGGTGTAAGATTGAACCATAAACACAACAGAAATCTACAGGAGGAAGAATGTTTAAGAAGCTTCCAAGCTCTTCTTTTGAACTAGTTTCCATTTCCGGTAGAGAGAATAATCTCAGTTAGAATTCTAGGCGACGGTGATCGGCGGCGACGGTGATCTAATCGGTGTAAAAAATGCAGACACACCGATTGCAATTAGGTTTCAACGACGAAGAAGATTACTCATTAGTACATTACAGTTTTAACCGTCCGGGTTCGGATTGATTCGGTTCGGGTTCCGAACTCTAGCCCTGTAATACCGGTATTTTTAGTTTTCGGTTCAGATAGACGCGGATACGGATAATTTCGTGACGGGTATTCGGGTTCGGGTATTTCAGGCTTTTTGAGTTTTTTCTGTTTCATCGGAAATTTGGAGTATTTGCGGGTATTTTGTATATCTTTAGGTACTTATTCAAATTTCCGGTTCGAGTTTTTCGGATTCCTCGGATTTTTCGAGTACTCGTGCCTATATTACCCAAAACCCGAAATAATTAAGGTCAAGACCCGTTCGGATATTTTTTTGGTTCGAAATCGGGTTGGGTTCGGATATTCCGAACCGTGTTCAGTATCAAATATTTCGGGTCGTGTTTGGGTTCGGGTTATGATTTCGGATGAAATACCAACCTTATTAAAAACGACACTTATGTAGACTGGTCATTCGGTTCTACGGTTTCGGTTATTTCGGTTACTAAATTTTAAAACCACATTAGAATCGAGAGATTTTCGGTTCGTTTCACTTCTCGCTCGATTCAGGTCCTGTTCCGGTTGAATTAATAACCACTCCGATAAATATTTTCGGATATTTTTTAAATGCTTTCTGTTTTTTTCGATTATCCGAAATATTTCAGTTCGGTTCCGATTGCTTATAGTACAACAACTCTCAAGCTTTTGTCTAGTTAAAGCCTCTGGCTAAGTTCCTCGCAATCCACTGTTGTGACCATAATGGTTAAGCTAGCCTTTCCTTTCCAACATCCAATGGCTATCGTCGACGAACTCACTTCGACTGGTTCTGACCCGAGCTCGTGAGTAAGAACTACAACGCAGTATCCCATGGCTAGCTCTGCTGCATCCCGGCCAAGCTGCGGATTAACTAAATCCGAGAACTTGACTGATTTGTATAGCAGAAGATTCTTGAAATCCGCCATTGTCGCGTAAAGTATTTGTTTGGTCATGTAAGGAAGAATCACAGGCAATCCTTCTGACGTTATACGGTAGGCGCAAGAGTTGGCTTCGCATTCTTTCGCCGATTGTTTCTCCTGCGAGTTTTCGATCAGTTTTCAATCAAGAAAGTATATGATTGTGTGAGCAATGATGCTTACAAACATCTTGATGCCAACAGAAGCGATCTTCATTTTCTGTCCAACAACCGCAAAATTAAGCTCAAGAACGTTCTTAACCGATCTTGAAACGTAGTAAATCCTCTTCACGTTGCCTTTGCTACTTGTATCGCTGTTTCTAGTCACTAGATGACCGTACAACGGAAAGGATTCGTCTTTGATACCGTAAAATGTTTTGATTCCTTCGATCACTGCTTCGTCTCTCAAGAAAACAACAGGGTCAAGGCCTTTCCACTTGCCTTGTACCGGTGATACTTTTATCTTGCCATCGAGTTCTTGAGCCGATTCTATATCGCTTCTAGTGCTTTCCTTCTCAGGTGTCAAGACATTATCCAAAGATTTCTCGGAGAAGTTTCGGTTTCTAGTAGACAAATTCCTTCTCTGATTTTGTTTCTCCGGAAACTCTGCAAGAAAATGATCCGCGAATCGTATTATAAAGAATCAATTAGAAAGAAGTTAAGCATCAGAAAGTTGTCGAAAACACTCACCTGGTAATGGTGAAACTTTGTGAAGGACGGCGATGAAGAATCCGCCTGTGTTCTGATCATGAGGCAGTATCCTCACACAACGTTCAAGGGGAAGATTACAAACTTCCTCGGCTGATTCTTCAGAAGGAAACATACTTTTTAAAATACCGTCTCTCTGCGATTTCGGAACGTCTTTGTAAGATCTATACCAGCCTTCTCTGTCATACACCTTCCATTTCGTAAGACCTGGTCTTCGGATAAGTTCAGGAAGCTTATCAGAGACATCTACAAGCTCAACAGAGCATCCACACCTTCTCAGAATCTGAAGAATATTGAAAATAAATCAGCATGTAGAAGAAACGGTTTTATCGAGAAAGAAACTAATGAATTACTTCAGCAACAACAGCTTCATCTTCAATTGGGTTCATTGAGCAGGTTGAATATATCATTCTCCCACCAACTTTTAGCAAAGACAATCCTAAAACCAGACAATGCAGATAAAATTCAAGACAACTCTTCAGCAAACCGACGCGTTTAGAGACAACAAAAGACACTTACCTCTCATGGCAAGCACAACTTGTAGACTGTGAAGTCCATTGCCTGATCCTGAACTCCATCTACGCCATATGTCAGGAGCCTTGCGAATAGTACCATCACCACTACATGGTACATCGCATAGGACACGATCAAAGAGAAGCTGATCATTGGGATGATGATAAACCTCAGATGCTAAGGACAAGGCCCTCTTCGAATTGCAGCTAGGGAAATGTTGACCTTCATTGTTAGTGACTATCAAGTTGGTTGTACACGTTCTTTTCGTTTGGTGAATAAGAAGGTTAGATCTTTTATAATCAACATCATTCGCCACCACCTGATTCAACCGAAACAATTAGTAAAAGAAGAGAGTTATCTATCAAACAAAATCGAATACTACGAACCATTCCATTAGGTAGAGATCCTGGTTTTGATGATTGATGTATTATCTCGAGAATCTGAAACGTTTTTGAACCAGGCGCAGCACACACTGTTCAAACAAACGATAAGAGAATAAGAATGAATCATTTAACCGTTACTTCGCAAACAATGTCGCATAAAAATCACTCACTGTCGAGAACAAAATGATCTGGATGCACATCGAGGAAGAGAGGAGGCACCTACATGACGATAAAACAACCAACAAAACTATAAAAAACGGATCGATGAATGCGTTTTAAAGTGTTTACAGCAATAGTACTATACCATACTAACTGCTTCTTGCCTGGTCATGTTCCCAACTTCAGTTTCTAACTTTAGAAACTCATGAAACCTGAATAAGATTCCGATTAAAAAAGATGCTCAAGAACAAGAACTAATAGAGTTTAGCAATGTGTTTTGAATCAATCAACATACAAGGCGTACGTACCTCTCAAGAGTCTGGTTTTTTCTAATCTCCTTTCGCGAGAAATTCGAATGCCAAGCTAGATTGTTAGGATACCAAAGCAAAGGCTTGATAGCTTCCAATTCACCACTCTCTATAGCCTAAGTAAGAAGAACAAAACAGCTTCTAATGCAAATGAGACACTAACAACACAAAACAAGAAATCATGAATCTACCTCAGCTTGAAGAGATTTGACAAAATCATTCTCCAATATAGACCGAATCTCATCGCAAAATTGACCACTAAAGAATCAACAAAGGAATCTTTAAACACTTAAGTCAAAAACTTTAACTTTTGAAATGATCCAAAGACTTAAAAGCATACTTGGAATTAACTCTGAAAGCAGCAGGCAATGGCTTACGAAGAATCTCCATAAACGAAACCCATTCTTCTTCATTCACTATCATTTGCTCCTAAAAAACAAAAGACCATACTTGTTCATATCCAGTGAAAGCGAATTTGATTCATTCATACACAAAGTTGTTACCTTGTAATACTCTTCGAATTCAAGATTCGACCAAGTTCGATTTTGGATGTTGGAATCAAGTAAAGCTTCAGACTTTATGTGTTTTTGAACATTTTCTCCTCTGTTTTCTTCTGATTGAATCCTCTGCGAACTTCGTCTTCTTCCTCTTCCCATCTTTAGCCGGCGGCGTCTCTCAGAGAGATAGGTTTTGGGTTTTAGAAAATGAAAAACGACAGTGTTTTTGGCTTTAAAGTCTCTTCTTTTATGTGAGCTCATCAACACAATACAAAAGCGTCGAGATTAGTGAAATGTGAGAGAGGATTCGATTGTTGAACTCTGATCTGCTCTGTGTGTTGATGGGTTTAGCAAAAGTTTAGATTTTGAATCTAACTATAGTCTTAAGATTGTGTTTCTGTGAGTAGAGAGCAAGAGACTGTGAATCTCTCCTGTGTAAGTACATTCTCTCTGAAATTGAACAATGCTCTGTTTCATGTAATGTACTGGAGTTTTTCACTGCCTTGTCAAGTTTTTACTTGCAGGACGGTTACTAAACTGAAACTAGGATCTGGTTTCGATATCGATAAACTAGGTGGGAGCGATGGAAATGGTATTTGTTCGAAGCTTAGGGGCGACGTGACTTGTAAAAGGGAGGAAATGGTAGTTCGCGGGTCAGAGTTCTCGTGAGATAAGACGTATGTTTAACGATATGTATAGCTCTTTATTAGAATATTTCGAAAAGGTTACAAAGCGAATCTCTCTCTTCTAAAATTCTCTCTCTACCATAAGTTTTCTCAGGAGGTTTTTCCAGAAGAAATCGATCCCTTTTTCTTTGCATAAAGCTCACTATTTATAGGAAAAAGTATGGTCGAAAATACCCTTCTCGGGTCGCGTGGTAGTCTCGGCGTGACTAGGGTCGGCGAGATTCGTGCTGCGGTTCGGCCGTGCATCCGTATTGTCGGGAGTCAGACTGTGCACCCTTTTTTCCGTGATTTTTTGGCTGGTCTTCCCGTACCTTTGCCTCGCGTGGCCTGCCGAGATTCCTCGGCGCTTTCGTATGCATTAATTACCAAGATCGTACGTTCGTACGCGGGCTTTCCGGACCTCGTTCGGTGATGGGCTTCGTAGGCCGAGATCGGGGTACTCGGGTCTTGGTTCGTTTTCGGGCCTTATGGCTTCAGGCCTTTTTAGAACGGGTCAGGTGTGTTAAGAAGAGTGCTAAACCCACCTCTAACGGTATCTCATTGTGTCAAGTCCTACCCTTCTAAGACTTACTATTCAACGTGATACATTTGTTTAGCGTTCCTTGCATAGTGGAGCACATTATTGGAGTGGACCGGTTTGCGAGTGTGTGGACTAATATTCTTTCTTAGATTCTTGTCGCATGGAGCGGCTAGTTATAAGAAGGTACATTGGAACCGACAAAGAGATGGAACAAATGAAGTACTTCTTGATGAGATTGTCATGTCTTGAGCTTGTGGAAGTTCATGCTCAAACACATCAAGAGGTGATGAAAAGCTTCAAGTCATGGATGATCTGCTAATGCTTCCTAGAGCTTTGTCTAAGTAAACTCTAATCTTTCTTGCTTTTGTTTTAAGTTTGTTGGAAGTTAGAAACATGATCAAACTAATTCACTTTGGACTCTTTATCATTAGACTAAAATTTCGTCTACGATTAAGACAAGGTTCTAGATAGTCGAGCGGCGAAGCTGAACCTAACGCCTAACTAGAAAATCGGAGATTAAACGGGATTAATTTGGTATTAGTTTTTGGATTATTTTGATATTTTTAATTTAATTTTTATAAGTATATAATAGGGCTATAGTTTTGAATTTTAGATTTTTTGACTATTTTTTAGACCAAAAGTAACTAATTTAGACAATTTTAGTGATTATAATATATTTTTATTTGATTCTACGAATTAATTTTAGTTAAAAGTCTAATCCGATAAGTTAAATAATATGATGTTTGAAAAATTCGGACCGCAGAGATACTAATTGGACGACCATCGCCAAGTGAAAGAATAATCGGTTTAGACGGAGATTTTTAGAACAAGGGTTGTGGAGGTTCCGGTGAATCACCAAACAGAGTTTTTCTAGGCTTCTAAAGATTATAAGCACTTTCGTAGAAGAACACAAGAAATAAATGCTTTTTTTATCATATGATAATAAGGTATTTAAAAAAAATGTGATAGTGTAAAGTCATGGACCTAATGTTTGGTCGTTATAGTATGGGTGGGTCATGTACATTATGTCATGCTATTATTAGTATTGAGCCACTCATATTCCATCTACCATATATATCAATTTGATTTGTTAGCTATAATAGATATTAGTCTTTAAGAATTTGTATATTAAGATCACTTTCTCTATAAGGAGAATATATATATAATTTATCAATCTCTATAATATTAAACACTGAAAATTAATGGATGTAAGTTGGAGTGCTTTGTCTCATATAGTTGTTCTTTACAATAACATTGGCCAATGAAAAGCAAAACTTTTCACCATACTTTGATTATATGTATTAGTATAAATTTTAAAAAGTGAAAATATATTATTCATCTAGTAACCTTTCATTATGGTATATGGTGACTTAGTTTCGATCATATTAAATATAAAGCAAATGTAATTGATATGTACACATAAAGTAAGTGACCCTCAAAACATAATACTTAGTTTAACTTTGAGATTAGGGGTTAATTGTTTCAACTTAATTATACAAACATGCAATACGAAATCATCGGATAATTCTCAAGCTACATACATAAATAACACATGCATGCATGTATATGAAATCATAGAGCACATACAAAATCACCATTTCTAACATCATCATCATCATCAACATCATCATAAATATCAGCATCATCTATATCATCAAGATCCATGCTTCCATCTATTAAACCTAACCCACCATTATTATTCTTACCATTCACTTCCTTTCTTGCTTCTTCTATTATCTTCACTATCTCTTCAACACTTTGTCGACACTTTTCTTCTTCTTCATCTTCATCTTCATCTTCTTCCACTCTAGTCTTATTCCCACCTTCACACTTCTCTTGTGAAATCTCTGAAATAGAATCCTTCAAGAACCATGGATGCTTTTCTATTTCCGGTATACTTATTCTCTATCATGCATGGTTTCAAAATTTTAAAACAAAATAAGTTATTTCCGTTCGGTTCGGTTTATCGATATATATAAAAGTTATTTGTTAAACCAAACTAAACCAGAATGGTTGACATAACCGGTCTAGGTTCTTAATGACAATAAAACCTCTATAAATTATTTAGTTCAAAATTTTAATTTATTATCGATTTTTTTTTGGATTTATCTAGATATTAATTTATCGAGTATTAATTTATACTATAAATTACCTTATCAGGATCAGCGACGAAGATACGAGATAAGAGATGCTTGCACTCAGAGGAAATCCTGACGTAGTCCGGTATGGTGTAATGTACACTTAATATCCTCTGTAAAATGTATATATTATAATGTTTACAATAAAAGATTATTCTTAAATATTACACTAATACAATATTGTAAAATTTTAATTAGTGGAATGAACATTTCATTATAATTTTAGATATTTTAAAGTATTACCTGAATGGTTTTTCTAATGTTTCTTGGATCGTCAGGATCTTCAAAGGGATAAGCACCAACTAACATTACATATAATGTCACTCCACACGACCACACATCTGCAATCTAAAGTATTAAAAACCATATTCTATATAAGTTATATGATATTTTTTAATAAACAAGTTGTTGTTTTAAAATTTTAAAATAAAGTTATTAATATTAATTGATAATTTTAATATACAAACCTTCCCATTATATTCTTTCCGGGACAAAACCTCCGGTGCAACATAAGCCGGAGTTCCCACGGTGGATTTTGGTTGAGAATGTAAAACGGATGACTAAATTTTACAAAAACAAAAAACAATAATTATTGTTAATCATTTACAATTTATTATAATGAAAATGAACTAAAATAAAGTGTAATAATAATAATAATAATAATAATAATAATTAATACCTTTGAATATCCGAAATCGCATATTTTGAGTTGTGACGATGGGCTACCATCTAAGAGTGTATTCTCAAGCTTAAGGTCTCTATGACATATTTGCTGCAATAAAGTTTTTGATTACAAAATATTATTTACATTTTGATAAAAAAAAATATTATTTACATTAATGTATTTTTAACATTCGAATGTTAACTATATAAAGATACATACCATAGCATGACAATAGCTAACACCGGAGATAAGTTGTTTGAAGTAGTATCTTGCCTTAAATGATAAACAAAAATTAATCAAAATTAGTCATTGAGATTAATTTCGAATTATTGTTAATGATGAATAATTAATTTAAGTATATATTATATACTTCGTCTTCACTGAATCTACCAGCACTGCAAATTCTTTCAAAGAGTTCACCACCTGCTGCATACTCCATTACTATAGCAAGATGTGTTGGTGTTACAAAGACCTACAAAAAAAAAATATACAAAAATGTAACACACACGTATTTATTTTATTTATTTTGATTTTTATATAAATCTTAATGAATTTTCAACGCCGTGACTATTTATAAATATATGATTTAGAGAATGAGACATATAATTTATTAAAAACAATTTAATAAAAATTCTCTAAGAAGAGGTCCAAAGTCTAACATATATATGAAATGATGATACAAATAATTAAAATGACTAGATAAAATTTTTTATTATTCATAATCTGAAACGATTACAAAAAAAAAATATAAGTATATATCCTCTAATCAAAATCGGTCGGCTAAATATTCATTTTTTGTATAAAGTAAATATTCATATTACTTGCACGTTAACTTTATATTACAATTATATCAATAACCTTATTTTTGTACACTAATTAATATCCACCAACATATTTACAAATTTTACTTATTATTACATACTTTTTTTTGTTAAAATATTATTACATACTTGCCAAAAAGTTATGATCATGATCATGTTCATGTTCATGTTCATCATATACATACCTCTTTGAATCTGATGATATTAGGATGCTTCAAGTCTCTATGGTTTATGATCTCTCTTTGTACATGTTCATCAATCTATATAAAACATTCAAGATAAAAATGATTTCTCAAAACAACAAAATCAAGAAACATAGAGACTAGTTTCATATAAATCTGAAAACAAAAAACCTTAAGGCCTCTCTCGATGTATTTAATGGCGTAAAACTTTCCCGTAGATTTTTCTCTGACTAGCTTAGCAACTCCGAAGTTACCGGAGCCAAGATCTCTTAAGATATCATATCTCTCCATCGATGGTTCTGATCAAAAAGAAGAAGTGAAACACAAAGAAGATCGAATATTTTTTTTTTCTATGGAGATTATTAAAGTGAAAGATACAAGAGAATATGTCTTTGTGTTTTGATTTTAGTCGAATATTAGCATATATTTATACACTTTTTATAACTCATAAAAAAAAACAATATGTTTAGTCAGCAAACAACTTGTGACATGCTTTTATCATTATGGGCCCATTGAATTATTGGGCCGTTTAAATATTGTAAAACTAGGCCCATTAGACACGTGTCATCATTGTAAGAACATGAAACAAAAAAAAAAGACAAGAAGTGGTGACTTTGAGTTGTGTTGTCTGTTCATAGCTATTTATTGTTCGTACGTTCTTTTGAAAAAAAAAAGTTAATAAAATATCATACGATTTTTTTTGATTAATTTATTTATCAAAATATTGTTAAGGAAATTATTTTATGAGTTCATTATTTGTCATCTAAAGGCTTAAAAAGTCGACACCTAATTGAGTAATTGCGCTTATCTGTTTTTAGTATTTATTCTCTCTTTTTAAAAGAGAAATATTCTACCAAACATACCTGTTTTTTTATAAATAAATAAATATATATATATAAATATCAAATTTTCTTTAGTTCTGAAAACAAAAATTGGCCCACATTGTGGATTCGTAATCATTTTCCGCAACCCAATACAAAATCATATAAATAGTGTTATAAATAAATTAAATGAGCTTTTTATATAGTATTAAAATTTATATGTCGACAAGTTTATCAAGTCAACGACTAAATTATAATAAGCTAAAAGCCAAAAAGAATGTTTCTTTTTTTTTATAATAATTAATCCTTTTCTTGCTTAAGCCTCTTGTATTTCTCAAATTATTTTAGCATAAAATTTGTTTTAAGTCGCTACCAATAATGTTTCTTCATTTTTATTGAATTTTATATAGGTTATATATATTAAGAAATATTGAATATTATATTCAAGATACTTCAATATCTCAATGTTGTGTATTTAGTGAATATTTTCTAATTTATTTTAAAATATGTGGGTTAACCTTTACGAAAATAGCCATTTTTTCGAAAATGAGATATATATGTTGCATCACTAAGTTTAATTTCTTTAACTTTGTATAAAAAAATACCTGACCACATTCTAAATTTCTTTTACTGTATTCTAAACTTATTTTCATAGTATATGGGCATCGTATTAACGAGTGATTTAATAAAACTACATATTTCACCAAAATAAATGGACTAACCTCTATAAAATTTATATTTTATGTAGAAACGGGAACGACTAAAGTTCTAAACCTCTTTAATCTTCAACCTATGTCAGTATTATATGTATCTATGCATTAAAACAAAAATATCATATTTTTCTAATTTATCTTAAAATATGTGGGTTCACCCCTACCAAAAGATCCATTTTTCCGAAAAATGAGATATATATGTTGCAACACTAAGTTTAGCCTCTTTAATGTTGTGTAAAAAAAATACCTATCCACATTCTAAATTTCTATTAATGTATACTAAACTTATTTTCATGGTATATGAGCATCGTATTAATGAGTGATTTAATAAAACTACATATTTCACCTAAATCAATGGACTAACCTCTATAAAATCTACATTTTATGTAGAAACGAGGAAAATTAAGGTCACAAACCTCTTTAATCTTCAATCTGTGTCTGTATTAGATGCAGTTATGCATTAAAACAAAAATATCATTTTTTCTAATTTGTCTTAAAATATGCGGGTTAAGCCCTTCGAAAAGATCCATTTTTTCCCGAAAATGAGATATATATGTTGCATCACTAAGTTTAGCATCTTTAATGTTGTGTAAAAAATATCTAACCACATTCTAAATTTCTTTTAATGTATGTTAAACATATTTTCATAGTATATGAGCATCGTATTAATGAATGATTTAATAAAACTACATATTTCACCTAAACCACTGGATTAACCTTTACAAAATCTACATTTTATGTAGAAAGGAGAACAATTAAAGTCCCAAACCTCTTAAATCTTCAACCTATGTCAGTATTAGAGGCATATATGCATTAAAACAAAATTATCTTATTTTTCTAATTTATCTTAAAATATGTGGGTTAATCCCTACGAAAATATAGAGTTTTTTGGTAAAAGCTTTATATACTGAAGTTTATACTCTTTAGTATTGTTTAAAAATTTCTAACCACATTCTACATTTAGATTAATCTATGCTAAATTTTCTTTCATGGTAAATGGACATCGTTTCTACTCTTTTAACAATTAATTTATTAAATCTTCATATACGACCTAAATAAGTGGACTAACCGCTATAAAATATATATTATCTAAAGAAACGGAGACAACAAAGGTTCCAAACCTATTTGACCATCATCCTATGCATGTGAGAGATGAAACTATACATTAAAACAATATTGTCNTGCATTAAAACTAGATTTTCAATTTTTTTGAATTTTTCTCAAAATCTGTGGGTTAACACCTACGAAAATATAGAGTTTTTTGGTAAATGCTCTAAATACGGAAGTTTATACACTTTAGTGTTGTTTAAAAATTTCTAACCATATTCTACATTTATATAAATATATTATAAACTTTATTTCATGGTACAAAGGCATCGTATCTATTTTTACCTATTAATTTATTAAAACTTCATATACGACCTAAATAAGTGGACTAAACGCTATAAAATCTCTATTATCTAGAGAAACGGAGACAACAAAGGTTCCAAACCTCTTTGACCATCATTCTATGTAAGTGAATGATGCAACTATGCATTCTAACAATATTGTCATTTTTTTAAATTTTTTCTCAAAATCAGTGGGCTAACCACTACGAAAATAGAGAGTTTTTTGGTAAATGCTCTATATACTGAAGTTTATACTCTTTAGTGTTGTTTAAAAATTTCTAACCACATTCTACACTTATATTAATGTATGCTAAACTTTCTTTTGTGGTACAAAGGCATCATATCTATTGTTTAACAATTAATTTATTAAAACTTCATATACGGCCTAAATAAGTGGACTAAACGCTATAAAATCTCTATTATCTAGAGAAAC
>OVAN01000090.1:0-96865 GCA_900406275.1 Anastatica hierochuntica | reverse complement strand
TTAGAATACATTAATATATATGTAGAATGTGGTTAGAAAATTTTAAAAAATGCTAAAGAATATAAACTTCAGTTTATAAACCATTTACCAAAAAGCTCGATATTTTCGTAGGAGTTAACTCACTGATTTTGAAAAAAAAATCAAAAAAAAAATGACAATCTTGTTTTAATGCATATTTGCATCGCTCACTTACATAGGATGATGGTCAAAGAGGTTTGGAACCTTTTTTATCTCTGTTTCTTTAGATAATAAAGATTTTATAGCAGTTAGTCCACTTATTTATGCCTTAATTGAAGTTTTAATAAGCTAATTGTTAAAAAAATAGAAACGATAACCATTTACCATGAAAGAAAGTTTAGAATACATTCATATATATGTAGAATGTGGTTAAAAAATTTTAAAAAACACTAAAGAGTATAAACTTCAGTTTATAAAGCATTTATCAAAAAATTCAATATTTTCGTGGGGGTTAACTCACTGACTTTGAGAAAAAAATCAGAAAAAATGACAATATTGTTTTAATGCATAGTTGCATTGTTCACTTACATAGGATGATGGCCAAAGAGGTTTAGAATCTTTTTTGTCTCTGTTTCTTTAGATAATAGAGATTTTATAGCGGTTAGTCCACATATTTAGGCCTTTTATGAAGTTTTAATTAATTAATTGTTGAAAAAGTTGAAACGATGCCCATTTACCATGAAAGAAAGTTTAGAATACATTAATATATATGTTCAATGTGGTTAGAAAATTTTTAAAAACACTAAAGAGTATAAACTTCAGTTTATAAAGCATTAACCAAAAAACTCAATATTTTCTTAGGGGTTATCTCACTGATTTTGAGAAAAAATCAAAACAAATGACAATCTTGTTTTAATGCATAGTTGCATCGTTCACTTACATAGGATGATGGTCAAATAGGTTTGGAACCTTTTTTGTCTTTGTTTCTTTAGATAATAAAGATTTTATAGCGGTTAGTACACATATTTAGACCTTATATGAAGTTTTAATGAATTAATTGTTGAAAAAATAGAAACGATGCCCATTTACTATGAAAGAAAGTTTAGAATACATTAATATATATGTAGAATGTGGTTAGAAAATTTTAAAAAACACTAAAGAGTATAAACTTCAGTTTATAAAGCATTTACCAAAAAACTCAATACTTTCGTAGGGGTTAACTCACTGATTTTGAAAAAAAATTAAAAAAATTGACAATCTTGTTTTAATGCATAGTTGCATCACTCACTTACATAGGATGATGGTCAAAGAGGTTTGGAACCTTTTTTGTCTTTGTTCTTTAGATAATAGAGATTTTATAGCGGTTAGTCCACTTATTTAGGCCTTAAATGAATTTTTAATAAGTTAATTGTTACAAAAATAGAAACGATGCTCATTGACCATGAAATAAAGTTTAGAATACATTAATATATATGTAGAAGCATTAACCAAAAAACTCAATTTTTTCGTAGGGGTTAACTCACTGATTTTGAGAAAAAATCAAAAAAAATGACAATCTTGTTTTAATGCATAGTTGCATCGTTCACTTACATGGAATGATGGGCAAAGAGGTTTGAAACCTTTTTTGTCTTTGTTTCTTTAGATAATAGAGATTTTATAGCGGTTAGTCCACATATTGCAATCTTTTTTGTCTCTATATTTTCGTAGGGGTTAACCCACTGATTTTGAGAAAAACTCAAAAAAAAAGGCAATTTTGTTTTAATGCATAGTTGCATTGTTCACTTACATAGGATGATGGTCAAAGAGGTTTGGAACCTTTGTTGTCTCTGTTTCTTTAGATAATAGATATTTTATATCGGTTACTCAACTTATTTAGGTCGTATATGAAATGTTTTTAAATTAATTGATAAAAAATAGAAATGATGTCCATGTACCATGAAAGTAAGTTTATAATACATTAATATATATATATATGTAGAATGTGGTTAGAAATTTTAAAAAAAAACTAAAGAGTATAAACTTCAGTTTAGAGATCATTTACCAAAATACTCTATATTTTCGTAGTGGTTAACCCACTGACTTTTAGAAAAATTCAAAAAAAATTAAATTCTTATTTCAATGTATAGTTGCATCGTTAACTTATATATTATGATGGTCAAAGAAATTAGGAACCTTTGTTGTCTCCATTTTCTTTAGATAATAGAGACTTTATAGCGGTAGTCCACTTATTTAGACCGTAAGTAAAGTTTTAATAAATTTATTGTTAAAAAATAGAGTTGTTGCTCATTTACCATAGAATAATATAAATGTAGATTGTGGTTAGAAATTTTTAAAAAGCACTAAAGAATATAAACTTCAGTGTATAGAGCATTTACCAAAAAAACTCTATATTTTCATAGGGATTTATCCACCGATTTTGAGAAAAATCCAAAAAAAATGAAATTCTTGTTTTAATGCATATTTGCATCGTTCACTTACATAGGATGATGGTCAAAGAGGTTTGGAATATACGTTGTCTCTGTTTCATTAGATAATTGAGATTTTATATCGGTTACTCCACTTATTTAGGCCGTATATGAAGCTTTAAAAAATTAATTGATAAAAAAAATAGAAACGATGCCAATGTACCATAAAAGAAAGTTTATAATACATTAATATATATGTAGAATGCGGTTAGAAAATGTAAAAAACACTAAAGAGCATAAACTTCAGTTTAGTGAGCATTTACCAAAATACTTTATATTTTCGTAGGGGTTAACCCACTAATTTTTAGAAAAATTCAAAAAAAAAAATTCTTGTTTTAATGCATAGTTGCATCGTTCACTTACATAGGATGATGGTCAAAGAGGTTTGGAACCTTTGTTGTCTCTGTTTCTTTAGATATTATAAATTTTATAGCGGTTAGTCCACTTATTTAGACCGTATAAGAAGTTTTAATAAATTAATTGTTAAAAAAATAGAAACAATGTCCATATACCATGAAAGAAAGTTAAGCATACATTAACCCACTGATTTTGAGAAAAATTCAAAAAAATGGCAATCTTGTTTTAATGCATAGTTGCATCGTTCACTTACATGGGATGATGGTCAAAGAGGTTTGAAACCTTTTTTGTCTCCGTTTTTCTAGATAATAGATATTTTATATCGGTTACTCAATTTATTTAGGCTGCATATGAAGTTTTTAAAAATTAATTGATAACAAATAGAAACGATGCCCATGTACCATGAAAGAAAGTTTAGAATACATTAATATATATGTAGAATGTGGTTAGAAATTTTTAAAAAATAAGAAAGAGTATAAACTTCAGTTTAGAGAGCATTTACCAAAATACTCTATATTTTCGTAGGGGTTAACCCACTGACTTTGAGAAAAATTTTTTAAAAAAAATCTTGTTTTAATATATAGTTGCATTGTTCACGGATAGTATGATGTTCAAAGAGGTTTGAAACCTTTGTTGTCTCTGTTGCTTTAGATAATAGAGATTTTATAGTGGTCAGTCCACTTATTTAGGCCGTATATGAAGTTTTAATAAATTAATTGTTAAAACAATAGAAACGATGCCCATTTACCATGAAATAAAGTTTAGCACAGATTAATATAAATGAAAAATATGGTTATAATTTTTTAAACAACACTAAAGAGTATAAACTTCAGTATATAGAGCATTTACCAAAAAACTCTATATTTTCGTAGGGGTGAACCCACTTTGATAAAAATCCAATAAATATGACAATATTGTTTTAATGTATAGTTGCATTTTTCACTAGCATAGGATGATGGTCAAAGAGGTTTGGAATATTTTTTGTCTTTGTTTCTTTAGATAATAGAGATTGTATATCGGTTACTCCACTTATTTAGGTTGTATATGAAGTTTTAAGAAATTAATTTATTAAAAATATAGAAACGATGGCCATGTACCATGAAAGAAAGTTGTGAATACATTAATATATATGTAGAATGTGGTTAGAAATTTAAAAAAAAAACACTAAAGAGTATAAACTTCAGTTTAGAGAGCATTTACCAAAATACTCTATTTTCATAGGGGTTTACCCACTGATTTTGAGAAAAATTAAAAAAAAAAATGAAATTCTTGTTTAAATGCATAATTGCATCGTTCACTTACACATAATGATGGTCAAAGAGGTTTAGAACCTTTGTTGTCTCCATTTATTTAGATAATAGAGATTTTATAAGGGTTAGTCCACTTATTTAGGCAGTATATGAAGTAATGTGTAATAATACTATATCTTGTAATCATGTATACAATTAGGCATGGGAAATTATCCGCGTCTGAAATCCGAACCAAACCCACCAAAAAAACTGGGTTCGGATCGGATCAAAGACCCGATCAGATTTCATATATAACGGTATTTCGGCTTCGGATTCGGGTATACCCAAAAGTATACCCAGTAACCCGGAATATATATATATATGTATATATATATATATATATATAATCTTCATGTAATTATATACTTGTTTAAGATTTCGGGTAATTTTGTTCGGATCCTTTTTAGTACTTCGGATAACTATATACTTGTTTGAGTAGTTCGAGCAATTTTGTTCGAATTTTTTTAATACATCGGGTAATTTTATACTTGTTCGGATAATTTTGTCCAGATAATTTTTAGTACTTTGGGTAATTGTATACTTGTTCGGGCTTGAAAACCTGAGCCGAACTGAAGAGGTTAAAATTTCGGATATCTATGGGTTTCACAAAGTTTACTAAAGCCGATCCAAACCTAAGAATATTCGATGCGAATCCGAACCAAAATTGAAATATCCGAATAGGACTTGTGAACCTCAACCCGCAACCTGAATAGACTCGATCCAAACCCAAACATGTATCCCATTGTCCATGCCTATATACTATATGATTGCTTGCTGCTCCGGGGCTTTCACTCTATCCGCGGCTGCCGTGTCTCGGTTCATGAGAATGTAGTGAAAATGCAAGAGATATATGGTTATAGATATAAGAATGTGATTAAAAAAATTAAGACAAATGAACCATTTCTTGAGTCAAATTGATTTTCTTGAAGTGATGAAAGTGTAAGTTGAAAACTTGGACAATATAGACACTTACAAGATTTGTCTTGATCATAAGCCTATTAAAAATATATTTCACAAACTAGATTCATATTGTAAAGTTTCTTAAAGACAATGAGAGAACACTCCAAATTTTCATTTATATAAATTATTTAAATTGAGGAAATTATATATATATATATATAACAACATAAATTACTAATCTTTTTTTAAAAAAAGATCTCTAACAATTATAAGTACAAACACAATTAGAGGATCCAGGAACATTAGGATCATCAAGACATTTTCCAACTCCATTTAACTGCGCATAACAATGTAGACGACAATCACTAATCTGACAGAAGTTGGCTATGTCAATTGTCTGCTCACAATATCCGTTTGGTTCCACACCATTTTCTACCAATGAAAATACTACAAAAATATATATAATGTTAGTTAAGTATATATCAATGATAAAAACAGAAGATAAACACATTAAAATTTTATGAAAATAAAATAAAAATAGAAAGAAAAAAAAAACTTATTATGTTACCGTAAAGATTGGTTGTGAAGAAAGACAAGAACACAAATGAAACTAGAAGCAAAGTAGCAAACTTCATCACCACTAAACTCATATTGTTTTTTTCTTTTCTCTGAATGTTTTTTTTTTTTTGATAGATTGATATCTGAATGTTAAGTCTAAGTTATGTTTATATAAACATAAAAGACATCAGAGTTGCGTGAAACAAGAGGCAAAAGAGTAGACTTCAACACTATTTAATTGATTGTTTTCTTATCTTTGAATGTTTTTTTTTTGATAAATCTCTGAATGCTTAGTCTAATAAGTTATTATATATACGTATACACATTAGAGTTACGTGTTTATGTATTTTACTTGTTTGAAAATTAGAAGAAAAAAAATTAATGCAATGTATATGTGTAAAGAATACATAACATAAACTACAAATTCCTTACGCAATTTGCACCCAAACCGGTATATAGTTGCATGTGATACACGGATAATTAAATATAAAAATATCATTAAAAATTGGGAGACTTACAAAAATACACTTTTATATTGTCTGTTTTTCAAAAATACCCCTACTTGAAAAATTTTTATTTTTACACCTCCCTTTTTAATGAAAAAGACCATTATATCGTTAGACTAAAAGAAACCCTAAACGTTAAACCCTAAACCATAATTCCTAAACTTTAAACCCTAATAGCTAAATCCTAAACCCTAATCACTAAACCTTAAACCCTAAACCCTAATATTTGAGGTGTATATTTGAGAACCATTAAAAGACAGGTGTAAATGTAAAATTTCTTTTCCTTTTAAGTGTATTTCTGTAAATTAATCTTAAAAATTTAGATTTTAAAGTTGAAATTCACGTAACTATAACCCGTAAATGTAAAATATAGATTAAAATCATTATTAGTTATTAAAAAATTATGAACTACAACCAATTTCATCCAAATTAATCTAAAATTTTTAATATCACGTGAAACAAAGATATTAATTAAATATTAAATGTTTTAATATATTAAATTTGAAGAATATATTACCCATTACCTAAAATTAAAATGAAAATCAGTTTGATTCGAGTATTTAGGTGAAGAAATAGTAGGTATTTTGAGTATTTTTAAATATTTTTTATATATTTGGAATATTTTTGTTGGGTATTTCGGATATCTCAGGATAATTTACGATATTCTTTAGATATTAAATCTAAAAATAACTAATATATTTAAATATATAATTGTAGTTCAGATACCCGAAATATTTCGGTTCAGGTCAAGTTCAGTTTTATTTTTTCGAGAATTGAAGTTTATGATTCGTTCAGGTATTTCACTTCGGTATGGGTTCAATATCATTTTTTCCCACTCTTAGACCATGATTAATGCATGGCTCTTAGGGAGGTTCTTAAAAAATAATATTTAATTACATGGGTTCTTAAAACTTAAGAGCATGATTAGTGGAGGGTTTTAGAAGGGTTCTTAAAAAAAAGATAATAGTATTTTAATACAAGGAGTTCTTAAAATTTAAGAACCTCTCGTGAAAGTTTCTTAAATTAAGTCTCTTAATTAAAAGATTTAAGAGATTTTTACATAGAGTTATTAGGTTTTAAAAATCTCATATAATTAAAAAAAATTTAAGAACCTCCCTAACATTTTGCATTAATCATGCTTTTAATCTATGCTTTGCACGCTGGCATTTGAAAGTAAATCAAGAACTTCTACATTTATTTATATAACATGTCCATGTCTTTGCACGCTGGCATTTAAAAATAAATCAATAATTTCTATAACATCTGACTTATAGAGATTTTAATGACATATAAACCCTTGAAAGTTGAAAAGGCTAATAACATCTTATTTATAAGAATTTATAAGCCACTTTTTTATCAAAAAAAAAATTTATAAGCCACTTTGAATGTCACTTTAGCCACATGTACGTATTATGATGCGTATTGCTTATACTATAGTCTAAAATTCTGTAGCATTTAATTTATAAGTGTTTTTAAGTCCTTATAAGATTTTATAAATGTTTACTTTGGTCACATATATTATGTGTATTGTCTAAACTATATAGCTAAAAAAACAAAAAAAAAAAAACTATATAGCTAATAAAAATAAATAAAAAGAAAACTGTAGAACCATAAAATAAAAATATAAAATAGAGATAAATTTTCATAATGTATAACATTATGAAAATAATAGTCTAATATATATATTTTTATGACAGTTTTCTAGAATATATGAGGTTTATTTTAAGTATTAATTTTGTCCGTCTTAACATTTTACACTCAATTTATCATTAAAAAATTATTAAATATGTAAAAATAATTAAAGCTTAGAAGATATTTTTTTTAAAAGATTGATGTTTATTCGATTCATTTTACAAATATATAATTTAGTTATAGACACTCTCTTTTTCACAATTTTTTTTAGTTTTCCTCTAATCTCTATCAATTGCAGAATTGTTTTATTTGTGGTAAAAGTAAAATAAATGACTAAACGTGAATTTTAATGTAAAATATATTTATACGAACCATATATACTTATGCATGTTCTTTTATTTTTATTCGCGTATCTAGTACATATATATATATATATATGTATGTAAGATTTTTCGAACAATCTAAACACTCCTATCCAGTAAACTTTGCTAAACTCACTTGATGATTTTGGATTGAAATGATCTCTTAAATTTTATTTGCACCATTACATAGATAGCTCATATATAATGCATGTTGATATGTTATTATTATACACAATTCTCATTTCGACCAGGACCACCATAAAAGAAGTAGTGTCCCCAATCAATCTCATAGCCAAGTCTAATATTGTAACAACTCTCATGTGTCATGATAGTATAAGCTCCTTGAATTGGTCTCCAAATATTGAATTCATCAAATGTCTCAATATTTTTGAAATAACTAGCTTTTTGAAATCCCTCTGATGCAAAACGTCCACTGCCCATTGCTGTTGTTGTGTGTTGTTGATTATCTCTAAAATTTGTTATTTCTCCTCCCAATTGAATTAAAGTTGCATCATTTCGTAAATGGTTGAACAATAAGGCAGGCCAATACCCAATAAGTAAATGTAAACCTATTTGCAACCACCAGTTTCCTGAAATGGGGTCCTATAATAATATACAACACATTGCTGTCAAAACTTTTTACTATAAAATAAATGGTCATGAATTTTAATTTTAACATAAAGCCATAAATTATTGGCTTTAGAAAAAACCTATATAACAACGAGAAAAAACTAGAAAATATGTTGTGAGAAAATTAAGTATAACTTTTAGAACTTTAAAAGTGTTAAAGTGTGATTAGAAAAACGAAAATTTAAAATTTGCAATTAAGTTAAAGTGTTTAGTAGGGATGGGCGCTCGGATATTCGTTTGCGTCCGATTCGGATTTATTCGGGTTTCGGGTTTTTGGGTTTAGACATTTAAGACTCATTCGGATATTTTTATTTTTCGGTTCGTGTTCGGTTCGGATTCGGGTACCCGTTTAATTTATGTAAAAAATTTAAAATTCCAAATAGATGTCAAAAAGTTCAAATTTAAAAATAAAAATAAGTATACAACATATAAATTTAAGCAACGCATGACCAAATACCTAAAATTAACATGAAATTCATTTAGGTTGGTGTGTTTATATGAATATCTGCTACATGTTTTCGAGCATTTTAGCCATTTTCTTTGGTATCTTTAATTATTTTTCGATATTTTTGGATAATAAAACTAAAAATAATTAATATTTTTAAGTATATTATTGTAATTTGGATATTTTCGGGTATCCGAAATATTTAGGTTCGGATCGGATCGAGTTGAATTTCGATTCTTCGGATATTGAAGTTTAGGATTCGTTCAGATTTTTTGCCGATTTCGGTTCGGATTCATTACCATTTTCGAATCGGTTCGGTTTTTTGAGTTTGGGTATTTTCCCTTTACTGCCGAACAAGGATCACCTTCTAATTCTCAGTTTTTAAAAATCACTTAAAAAATATTTTTTGTGAATTTATATGGTTAGTGAAATCGGACCTTCCATATAGTTGCGGGAATATGATATTGTTCACCATTCATGATGGAAACGGGACTAACAACTGCACCTAAAGCAAATTCTTGGTTTACAGGAACAAAGCCTGCACACTCAACATTGTAGCATCCTGTTGTGTTGTACCCATCAACCTGTTTTCATGTTACACGTCACATTCTAAGAGAAAAAAAAAGTTAAATAATATTATAAAAAATAATTAACTTACAGTCCAGTAAATAAAGTGTCTAGGGTTGTTATCACCATAACGATCTGGATATGTCTAATTGATACCAATGAGAAACCAAAAAAACACAAAAAAATGATAAGTATCAAAGTATGTAATTACTTGTGAAGATAAGTATAACAAGTGCGAGAAAGGTCTTTAGTCCAAGTGGCAAGACGCTCTCTCATTTAATCCGGGATCGCGTGTTCGAACTAGGCTTGGGCGTTCGGTTACCGGTTCGGTTCTTTCGGTTTCTCAAAAATTGGAACCATTCGGTTCCTAAAGTATTTCGGTTCAGTTCCGGTTCGGTTCCAGTTCGGTTCCGTTTGAATTAAGTAACCATTTGAGTATTAATGTTCAGATATTTTTGGATATTTTTTGGTATACTTTTGGGTATTTTGGATATTTTCGGGTATTTTTACATATTTTTGGTTATTTCGGTTACCCGTTCGATTCCGGTTCGGTTCCGGGTTTTTTTGGTTCTCAAAAATTGGAACCATTCGGTTATTTTTCAACTACGGTTCAGTTTCGGCTCGGTTATTTTTCGATTCTTTCGGTTCGGTTCTTCAGTTCCAGTTATTTTGTCCAGGCATAGTTCGAACCTCGGGACTTTTGGTTGTGCGAGTTCCCCAAATATGGGGTTTAAAAGGCCACCGGACCGACCTGTTGTGGTCCGGTTTTCCTGCGTGGGGATAAAAGATTACCGGGTCGACCCGTTGTGACCTGACTTGCCGACAAAAAAAAATATAACAAGTGCAAGAAAAAAAAAGAAATAAAACCTGCCAACCATATTCCATTGTGTTAAGTGTAGAAGGTGGGCCTGCCACAATCCATATTTGTGCAAGGCTAAACTCTTTCGTTGTTTGCACATAAGGCTTCCACGCATTTATCATTGCTCGACCACCACGAAATCGCCCATCTACATTAATTTGTGCGTACTATGTATGTACATACACTCAAAGATAAAATTATAAAAACATTCATATGAATAAGATAAAAAAATTATTCGTTTTTTAAAATGTTTATGAATACCTCATGCAAGCCATCATTAGTTGAATTTCCTGATTTAGGTCGAGAAATGTTGTTAGGGTATTTTTTCATGTATCTTTCGATTGATCCTACTCGTAAAATATCTTCTCTTTTTGTTCGTCTGATCGGAATACTGTTTTTCAGACATTTTCCGTTGATTGTCCATAGTTGAGTCACTACACTTTGATTATATGTCTTTGAAAGTTGATTATTCCATCCTTTCGGATAAGAACTTGGTTTCATCTACAACACATAAATTAAGGTTACAAAAATAGTATATTGAACCTAAGAAATCCAAGTTTGAGTTGAGTGCTATTTTTATGAAAAAGTTTCTATGTTTTGTAGATTTATCATGAGTATTATCGAATTATCGTTTTGGATATTAATCAAATTATAAAGTAAATATCTAAAATTATACTCTATGTTTCGCAAAAAGTATCATTCCAATATTTTTCATACAAATTACGAAAACCGTTGAAATTTTTTTTATCCATCATTAATACTTAAAAAAAAATCTCTTCAACTACTACCTCTGTTTCAGTTTAATTGATGTTTTAAAGGTACTTTTAGTTTAATTTTAATTGATATTTTCAATTTTCTATGCAAAAATTCAATGTTATTTGTTGTTTTTGACCATTTGCATTATGCAGAGTGATTAATTAGTTGTTTTAGTTTTAATTAATGTTGTTTTATGGGAAAAGAGATAAGTCGAATAAAATTTAGTGATTTTTTAAACAGTGTATAAAAACCTTAAACATCATGAAACATTGGGAGTAATATATTAAAACAAAGAGGTCAAAATCAGAATTTTGTTTATAAATTTGCATTGAAAATGTAAAATGACACTCTTTGTAAAACAAAGGAAATATATTTGAAATTAATAAAAATGCTAAAAATGAAATTAGAAAAGCTTCCCAAACCTGAATAGTGTGGTTTTTGAACAAAGGATGATCATAAATTGGATGATTCTTCATGTGAACACAATCTATTATATCGCCGTCTGGACTCTAAACAAATATTACAAAAACATACCCAACTATGAATTTAAAATTGATGAACATGTAACTAAATGTGCTTATTCTCGTTAAGACCACAAATTTCAATTAACCTCAATGGATTTAAGAGCAGGTTTGTTGAGTTTCTTCAAGAGTTGATCTATATCTGCATCAAGAGTATCATAAAACTCTCCTCCGGTGAATAATGCCACTATGATTAGAATGTTGAGTACAAAACTCACCATCATATGGTCGATCAAGTTCAAAACCAAACAAAATGTTGTGATATGTTTTGAAGTGTAGGTTCACAAATAAGTGACTTGTGTGATATATATAAAAAAAATGTACTAAAGAAAGGCCATGCAAAGGAAAAGTTAACAAGTCTAAGCAATAAATTTTAATACTTTAGTTTTAAAAAGTTCCTGAAAAATTAAAAAAACATTAATTTCGTCATTTATTTCGCAATTTATCAATATTAACTTAAAAATACTTTTATAAGAAAACACCACAAAGTACAATTGTATAAAATCTACTAAAATGGATAAGTCTTTATTGCAAACTTGTCTTTTACCAAAAATATTAGTGACTAATAATTATATTAATAACAAACTATAACGAAAATTAGAATACTTTACCTAACAGGATATAAAAAGAGTAATGAATATTTTTTTTTGATTTACATAGATATTTCTGAAAAACTTACACAATGAAACAAAAATAAAATAAAAGATTTAAAAAACGAAACAAAGAGGAGTATCAAATAGTACGACAAAATTATTATACTTAGAGAAGTATGTTAATTTTTGAGCTTCCAAATGAAAACAAATCGACAGTGAGTATATTGACCTATATTTTTTCATTATTGTTCGATATCTTTTAGTATGATCACGTAAATAGTGACTCTGTTTCATGACACACACGTTTATTGTGTAACACCGTTTCTAAAGAATAACATTCTTATTAAGTTTGTAAAATCTCTCAAAACTAAACTCTCTCTTGTGTTTTTTATATCATTACCACAACTTGGTATCATATATATAGGCACAGTTTTGCTTTTCCGTATTTCTATTCCTAAACGTAATAGGAATTTTCTTTTTCCTTTTCTTAATAGGACTACATAATTTCCTTTTTGCATATTGTATCCTAAACCAAGTTTTTTAAAGATGTCTTGAACCTTAAGCAACTTGAAGATTACCCAATATTCACCCTTTTAAGCTTCAAGTTAGCTTTCGAAGCTAATCCTGATATCTTCCCCGCGAAGTTATCGATCGTATATGAGTTCTTCATCTTCTTTCAAACTCGAACATTAAAGTTTGAAGTCTTGCCTCCTTGACTCGATCTTCTCTAAGATGCCTCGCCTTAATTGCTTCCCATATACTCTTAGGTGAATCTAGATCACCAACTTGTAGTATGAAATTCTCGGGTACGGATTGGAACAATAAATTTGTAGCTATGTCGTTCTTTTTCGAGTTAGATGTACCAATATTGATTGCTTCTCATACCTTTTGAACACGAGGTCACTTTCATTCTCATAGATCAAACCGTGTAGTTAGTTGCAGTTAACATGGGACATTGAACGGACGTTGACATAAGCTCCTTCTTAGCAGGTTTTGATGAATCCTTTTCATCCCCAATGTTGTCGATGTCTTATTAACAGGTCTGAGACCAAATATTGTTCGATATCTCTTAGTATGATCACGTAAACAATGACTTTGTTTCGTGGCACATACGTTTATTGTGTAACACCGTTTCTAAAGAACAACTCTCTTGTGTAATGTGTTTGGTGACAAATATACGTTTATTTTTTACATTTTCTCTTATAAAGTTTACATGTGTAAGAGAAAAAATAAAATCATAATAAATAACGGTTATTAATTAATAAACTAGTTAATTATAAAAATTTACCTCATCTTATCTTTTTTTGTATAAACTTGCTTGCATTGGCGATGATTATACCCTTTCAAGAACATTTTAAATTTATTAACTTTATATAAAAATAAATATACATGTGACAATAACATCTAATCTTGATCATCAAGGCTATGTTGTTGTTGTTGTTGCTGCTCTGAAGAAGAAGTGTTGATGCAGTTACCAAGATTATTAGCAAAACGTAGAATCTCATTATGAGACATTAATGATCTTAACCCCAAGAAATCCCTCGTCTCTCCTCCACCGTCGACGTTGTTCTTCTCTTCTCCGGCGACACAAACACCGTGATGATAATGATGATTCATCATATAGTAGTCTTGAAACCCATTAAACCCTGAAGGTTCTGATGGAGAACTCATCAACGCCGCCATTGTAGTCGTGATCATGTTATTATAGCTTGACCTTGAAGATGACCTCTCTTCTTCTTCTGGTGTAGTTGTTGCCTTTGTGGAACCCATTTGAGCTGCTCTTTGGAGCAAAGCTGTGGCTGACATAGCCGGAGATGAGTGGTGGAAGTTGAATCTTGATCCGGTGGTTGAAGAAGAAGAAGAAGAAGAAGAAGAAGAAGAAGAAGAAGAACCAAGAGGGAACAGTTTAGCATTAGGGTTTGATGAAACTAGCCAAGAAGGGATGTTTTGGAAGTGATGATGATGTGGTTCTAGTTCTTGCTTTTCATGACCATGGAGATTAATGTTAGTGATGATGTTTTGGGAAGAAGAGAGATTGATGTTGTGTTGTGTTTGGTAATGATGAGAAGGAGAAGAAGAAGAAGAAGATTGTATGAGAATAGGGTTTGGTATGGCTTTTGCACTCTCTTCTGCTAATGCATCACAAAATGCTCTATGAGTTATAAAACTATCCCTCCTGCAAAAATATTAAACAAATCATAATAATTAACAATTATATTCAACAGAAAACAATATGACTTTATTTAGGTTTTGTAGGTCCTTTTAGTGCATGTTGCATCATTTGTGGGGATATGTCACGTATGAATAATATGATGATAGATCAAATGTGCAATAAATGTAATCGTATAAAGGACATGTTTATATACAACAATTTAAATATATTTTTTTATAAAAATACTATAATGATAAATAGTTGTTTAAATGAAGATTCTTTGAGCTACTTCAATTAATTAAATTACCAACTTTTGTCCTATCCAAAATTAAATGAAAACTACTCATAATATCAACACATGGTACCATGCATATACTATATAGAATGTGTCACTCATTTTCACATTACACCACACATCTAAACTTTCATCACCATCACTCTTGTCTTCTTCCTTATAAATAACCCTAGACTCTTTTTTTGTCGTCAAAACCTATTTATTAAGTTTCAGGACCATCACTCATTTTTAAAAGGAACGGAGCAACCGTGATTCTTACGTGAGTAACAATAGCGAAATAACCCTAGACTTAAGTATGAATGCACATAAGTTTCATCAATATTTTTAACAAAGAAATATCAAATAAAAATGTTGTGAAGGGTTTTATTTACCTAGAAAAGAGAGTTCCACAGTCACATTTGTATTCTTTAGTGCCACAAGTCTTAGAATGAGCTTTCCAATCAGATTGAACAGCATATTTCTTGGAACACTTTTCACATTTCCATTTTTTCTCACCATGTTTTCTGAAGAAATGCTTCTTGATTCCTGTTAAGTCACCAAGAGCTCTTGATGGATGATGATGTACACATTCTGGCTCAGGACAGACATATACTTTCTTCCTTATCACATCATTGTTTGATCTTTGTTTAAGCTTCCATGGTAGATTATGTCCTCTCTTGTGAAGTTGCAAGTTTTGGTCTCTTTGAAAACCTTTGTTGCATATCTCACATATGAATCTGTTTGTTGCCATTAGTGTTTTTGGTGATAAAGCCATCACTTCTGCTTCTGGGTCTGATTAAAAAGCCAAAAGAAAACACAACAAGAAAGTCCAAAAATTTTATTAGGTTTTAAAAATAAAATTTAGTTACAATCTATAACCTTGTGGGTAATTTGCCTTTTTCAATCAAACAAACTCTATCAAGAAATATTCTAAAGAAACCCATATCATAATTTAAAGGGATTATTATGAAAGAAATATTAATATGAAGTTTGGATTTTTATTCTGTTTTTTTTTTGCCTATTTCAATAATAAAAGGAGATATATGAGAAAGAAGACAAAACTCAAAAGGGTTAAAAAGAATATTCCCTTTTTCCTTTAAGACCCATAATTTTCTAATAATTATAATAAAACAAGAAATTAAGATTTTAATAATTAAGTTTTTATAATTATACCTGGATTGCCTGGTTGGTTTCTTTTCTTCTTTTGAGATGATAATGGAACAAAACAATGTTCTTGTAACTGATTAACATTGTAAAGAACACTGGTTTCAGTTTTGTTTCCTGAAGACACACTTGCTTGATCTCCAGAAACTGCTGATGTTAGATTTGACATGTTTTCTTCTACTTGTTGTTGATGATGAAGTAACATATCTTTGTTCATCATCATAACCTTTAAAAAAAGTAATACAACTTTTTTCAGATCCATCTATGTGTTAGAAAATAGACATCAGAGAGAAGATTTAAGCAGAAATAACCAAGAAAATCAGTGAAACACATAATTATATAACTACTATTTAGTTTAGGTTTCTTGTAGTTTGGTTCCAACTCAAGAGACATAATAACCTTTGGATTATTTATTAAATATAATAATAAGATCCAAAACCCAAGAGAGAGTTGGTTTGTTTGAAATCAGACTTTTTGTTCTTGTTTGTGAACATGAACAAGAAGCTATAAGGCTTGCTTTTTACTAACAAAACTCCAAAAGGAAAAACATTAAAAAAATCTAACATGAACTATACAAGATATGAATAACAAGAAAAGAAACTGCAAATCAAGAAGCAAGAAAATCCAAAATACCTAGAAGAAAGAAAGTGAGAGAGAGAGAGAGAGAGAGAGATTGTGGATGAAAGAAACTCTATTATCTTTCTTTGTTTCTGTGATATTTGAAGCTTATAAATTCAGAATTAAAGAAAATATAATAATTATTGAAATATTACCGCTAAAATGAGAAAAAAGCAAAGAAAATAAAATAGCAAAGCTATTTTCTATTTTTTTATTGTTATTACTCCATTCGTTTTTTAAAAAGTGTCATTTTAAGATTTAAATTTTATTACATAAAAAGTATCGTTTTCTATTTTCCATGTAAATTTATTAAAAAAATTTCGGTTTAACTTCACTTTTTATTGTATTAAATAGAGAGATAATTTTTTTAATGTATAACGAAGGACATATAAAACTTTTTAATAGATTTCTCATTTTATGTGAAAAATGTTAGAATGACATTTTTTTGCGAATTTGAAGAATTATTTATTTACACTTACACATAAGTTCAGAGCAGCCATTGTTATTTCTAAATTATTAAAAAATTGGTAAAAACGTTTATAATAATTTTTGTTTCATAAAAGAAGGTGGGCCAAATACTATTATACTTTTATCACATTTGTGTGAAAAAGCTTGGAGAAAGATGAGATTGTAAGTTTATAATTTTGTACGTTTCTCGAGACAGTGAGAAGACATGTTCGAATTTGCTAGTGCATGCACTATTTTTCCGAAGGAGTAATACTTTTACTCGTTTTTATTACTGATTTTTTTTTAAAATTATTCAGTGTCTTCATGATTGTACTACATTTATGGGTAAGAATCTGTTATTTATTGATTTCTACTTTTGTGTCAACATTGTCAAATCTGAATTTAATCTAGAGAGTATGTTTTGATGTGTGTGTTGTTACTGTTTTTTTTCATTAAAACCTATTTAATTTTGTTAAACTTCCGATAAAATAACACTCCTCTTTAAAAGGAGTTTGACAGTGAAAATTGATTCAATTCGGTATTTTAATAAGGAAATTATATATATTTCAAGTAATTATAGTATTTAAGTAGTTTTAGCTATTATTTCAAATATATTTTAACTAGTTTTTGGTACTTTTTGATAATTTATATATTTTTGGCTATTTTCTGGATATTTCAAAAAAATTTATGTATTTTAGGATTTTGGGTATTAGATCTAAAATAAGTAATATATTTAAATATTTCAAATATTTTTGGATGGCGAAAAAAAAATTCAAATATTTTTGGGTACCCCGTAATATTTCGCTTAAGATCGAATTCGAGTTTGGTTTTTCAGATATTAAAATTTAGGATCCGTTCGTGTTTTTATTATTTTCGGTTTGGATACGGGATTAATTTTTTGGATCAGATTCAGTTTGGTTCTTCGGATTTGAATATTTTGTCTACTCCAAGATTCATGGTTCCATAAATAAATTTAAAAATCTTAGACTCTATTGGTAAAAATTAAGAGTAAGTCAGTCAAAATAGAATAAAATAAAACAAATGGATTTGTGGCGAAATTGTGTTTTTTTTCTTTTTTTTTTGGTAGAGTTAAAACTTAAGCTATTTTTTCTATAGACAATTTATAACCAAACCCTATATTTCATTATGTTATACTTATAATCAATTTTTTCTACAAACCTTTTATATTTTTTGTGCTACAAATTTGACTAATCTTAAAAAATTGTTATTTTAATTAAGATATAGAATAAAATTACTCTTTTTAATCGTCAATGTAACAAAAAAAATTGTAAGTCTCACTGGTAACCCATTTTCATAGACTGATTCTTGTTTTTAGTTTAAGTACTTATTTACATCGTAATTTAAAGTCGTAAAGTATGATTGAGAAAAGTATTAACTTTTTTTATCTTTTCTCTGGGTTTATTTGAGGCTTTTTAGGTTAAAAGAAAATTGGAAATAATTGAGTGACACATGCCCTAAACTACTTTATGATCTACATCGAGCTATGGACACAAATCATTGACATTTCTTTTGCAAATTTTGAAAATCATAAACTATATAATTCATGCGTAGACCATGGTCGGTCCAAGGACGTAGACTAGACACCACTAACCTCCTTATATTATCTTTTTTTCTTTTTCTTCTTAAGAAACAAATTGTAATTTTTCCCACCGTCTCTTCTGTGTGTCTCGACGCTGCTTTTTAGATCTACAGACCCATCTTTTTTAACAGTTTGAAAGCTTTACATCTCGAAGGTTTTAAAGTCATGATTTACTGTCTTTGCAATCACCACGCGATTTTTCCCCGTATTTTTTTTTCATTCGCATGATTCTGAGAACTGACTTCTCGGAAAGTCACTCATTCTAATGCTATTATAGTTGTGTAGTTCTCTTAAGATGTTTAACCGAAAAGATAAGTACATTTTTGATAACATAGATAGCCAAATCAATCATTATAAGTCTTCTTAAATACTATTTTCTCTATAGATTGGGGTCACACAAATACTTACCTAAATTATAATCATTAATTACGGTGTCATTTTACCAAACATTTTGCCAACAATCTTACGAGTTTAATAGTATGTTTCTTCTTCATTTTTGTTAAATATTTGAACATTTAAATGAAAAGTTTTATAGGAAAACATGTTCAAAAGTTTTAATAAAATCCTTAGTTGAAAAAAAAATGAAAGGTTTTGTACATTTTACAAAAGGTGTTAAGCTAGTTACGGTTCCTAGCCCCAAAAAAATAAAAAGCACCGAAAAGTTTAAAGAGCACAACTTTTAATCGATCCAAACTATTTTTTAAAATGAGGTATAGTCTACTGATATATCATTTTTCGGATATTCGAATGGACCGAAAGCAAAGAACCATATCAAACACTGTAAAGTAATTTCGCACGGTAGATGAATCAAACTCGTAATATGTTAGGTCATCTCTTTATCACTCGACCACAAGGTTCCGGAAGTTCGATACATTTAATTTCTCAGGCTTTTTTTGTTAATATTCGACCATTTAAGATCTGCCAATGTATTAGTTTTTACGTAATAAAGGATCGAAAAAAAATTCTTCATGCAAAATAATAACAAAGCAACAAAAAAATGTAGTCTATAGACCGACCATAGAGTCGAAACATAACGGGAGGTAATAAATCAATATCCAAAAACTAAAAAAAGATTACAAGTTGGTGTCTCCACTTCAACAAACGAGTGGCTCCAAATTTAATAATCATAATGTAAGAAGAAAACTAGACATTATAAAACAAAAACTTAACTTATTTTTTTTCTTCACTGACCAAAAAAAAACTTGTATAAAAATCATAAAATCAGAAAATCCATCATGTTTTGGTTGAAATGAAAATAGGATGTCTTTGTATAATTTCTAGGGTATTGGTAAATAATATTTTTGAAAAAAAAATCAACGGGTTTTATTTGGGACGAATTTGTGTTATAGATTTTTTTTTTAATTTTAGAATTCACAAAAAAATAATAATAAGCTAATGAAGTGAGTTTACAATTTTGGGTTTCTTCCTTGAACCAAAAAATATTGAGAGTAAAAGGTAACTTTTTATAAAAAAGGATTTTATCTCACAATAATTCGAATAATGAGTATTATCTGAACTCGATTCAAACACAAACGGATACCAAAAAAAATCGAAAGTCTGAAATACCTCGAAAAAATCTAAATATGAAACACTAGTAATCACCTCTTTTTTTTATCACAACACTAATAAGCACCTAAAAATACCAAATATTCAAATAAATAGTCTAGATAAATATCCAAAATCTAAACAAGAAACTAAAATATTCAATTTCATAACTTTTGTATCTGATCTTAAATTATTTATATATTGTATATTGAATTTTATTTTTAAATATTTTGAAATTATTAGGTATATTCAAATACTTGATGAGTATGTAAAAATATGCAAATCGGTCCAAAAAATCTGAAAGAGATGGAAAATTCTGAATTCGAATATCCGATTCCAATTCACCCGAATTTTAAAACAATCTGAAACAAACACGAACCAAAATTTAGAATTACCTAAAATGAAATTTAGATCTCTTGTCCCAAAAAAAACTCGAATGGTAACGGAACACCCAACCCTAGCATCTAATGTTCGCTGGTGTCGTTTTCGGCCACTAATCATAGACTCTCTAAGACAAATGTCGTCATAAGTTTGAATTATCTTTCCTTTTTGTTAGTGATAAATTTGAATCTTGATTAAGACAAATGAAAAAACAAGATTCACATACAATAAAGTTTTATCGTCCATTTTGTTTATTAACAAGTTTATATATATGCGAATAAAGAACAGGTTCTTACTTGTTATGATAGAAGTCCAAGTGGCAAAGCGCTCTCTCATCTAAATTCAGGGGTCACGTGTTCGAATCCCGAAGTTCGCGGTTGTGCGAGTTACCCAAATATGAAGTTTAAAAGGCTGGTGGACCGGCATGGAGATAAAAGATTACCGGATCGACCCGTTGTGATCCGGTTTATCGATAAAAAAAAATTACTTTGTTATGGTATGACATTATTTACTGCAACCATGTAAAGGAATCTCATCTTACAGACATAAGTGAAAGTGATCGGTCAATGGAAATTGAAGATCATAGAAAGACACGTGGCATTATCTTATTGGTAAATATCCCTCAAGCAAAGAGAGTCATGATTATTTCTGATTCTTGTCTTCTGCGAAACTAAAGCCCACTTACGCGGTTCCCCATGTTTCCGTATATGGCCTTCTCCGTGAACGTCGTCGTTTTATGAATCCCTAGTTGTGGGCAAAATATCCGTATTTCGCTTTAATTTAATCCGAAAAATCCGGATATCCGTAATTTTTCGGAGTAAAACAAATATCAAAAATTAGTGTATGTTAAAAATTGAGCAAAGCGTAAATACTAAAATTGTAAAAACTGAATGTACGCTCCTCTTCGACGTATGTATAAATAAAGATATATAAATATTTGAATGCATATAGATTATATAATTATTAGCAGTATATATATATATATATATATATTATTTTTATTCATCTATAAATAGTATCGAAATTTGACAAAATGATAATGAAAATAAAATTTCAAAAAATATCATTATTTTATCCTCTCTTTTTTTTGACACATCATTATTTTATCCTTAAATTTTAATTTTATATTATTTTAATTATTTTTTGAAAGCAAACGGACCGGATTTTAACAAATAAAACAGTTGATGTATAAAATCAACAAAAAAGATAATAAAATGCAGATATATTTTCAAGTAATTTAATGATCAATTTGAGAGAAGAAAATGAAGCTTCATTACAATAATAGCAATTCTGAGCTTAAATCTCCATCCTCAGGCCCATAGGCCCAACAACTGCTTAACCTTCGCTTTTAATACGACATCGTTTATCGAGAAATGCAAGTTGACAATGATTGTCATAAAAATTAAGGTTCAACTAATTTGATTAGTCTTTGTTTAATCGATTTATACTTTTGCAATAACATGTCCACTTGTACTTTAATAATCTCTTAAATAATCTAAAATCGAAAAATAATAGAGTTTTATTTAGTTTAATTAATTACTTAATCAAGTCAATTTTTAATAATTAATTTAGCCGTTAATAACACATCGTACTTTAAAATATCAAGACCAAAACAAATAACCTCAAGCAAGAGAAAAGAGGAAAAGAAAAAAAGAAGACAGAACAACAATGGCGAAACTATTATTACTATCGTTGTTGATCTGCAACTTCATCCTCTATCTTGAAGCTTCAAATCAAGATCTTAAGCAACCGTACCGGACCGGTTATCACTTTCAACCACCTAAAAATTGGATGAACGGTATGAACCGAACCGATCTTGATCTCGTTTCTGTATATATATATAAAATGTTTGATCCTCTCTAAATTAACATCTTTTTAATTCTTTTTTGATGAAATTTGATTCGACAAATATTTTCCAGATCCTAATGGTTAGTTCTCTTCTCTTTATAAATTTTTTAGTCATATTTTTAGTCATATTTTAAACTATATAATATACGAAAAATACGTTTTTTTTTTTGTTAGGACCAATGATATATAAAGGAATATATCATTTATTCTATCAATATAATCCATACGGTGCCGTTTGGGATGTAAGAATCGTGTGGGGTCACTCAAGTTCCGTTGACTTAGTCAACTGGACCCCACAACCACCAGCTTTCGGTCCATCTCAGCCGTCGGATATCAACGGTTGTTGGTCAGGCTCCGTCACGATTCTACCTGACGGTACACCGTTAATTCTCTACACAGGCATTGACCAAAACAAAAGTCAAGTCCAAAACGTCGCCGTTCCAGTTAACGTCTCCGATCCATATCTCCGTGAATGGTCTAAATCGCCGTTAAATCCTTTAATAGCACCTAACGCCGTTAACGGAATCAACCCGGATCGTTTCCGAGACCCAACCACCGCGTGGCTCGGTCACAATGGAGAATGGCGAGTGATCGTCGGAAGCTCGACGGACGATCGTAAAGGGTTAGCGATTCTTTACAAAAGCAAAGATTTTTTCGAGTGGATTCAATCGGAGAAGCCTCTTCACTATCAAGACTTAACCGGAATGTGGGAATGTCCTGATTTTTTCCCGGTGGCGATAACCGGAGACGAAGGCGTTGAAACGTCGTCGTTTGATGGAGTTAAACATGTGCTTAAAGTGAGTTTGTTTGAGACATTACATGATTATTACACCATTGGTAGTTACGACCGTGAGAAAGATGTTTATGTGCCTGATCTTGGGTTTGTGCAAGACGAATCGGCTCCTAGATTAGATTACGGGAAGTTCTACGCGTCGAAAACGTTTTTCGATGATGTTAAGAAACGAAGAATCTTGTGGGGTTGGGTTAATGAATCGTCTCCTGCTAAAGATGATATTCAGAAGGGTTGGTCTGGTCTCCAGGTAATAATTTTTTGGCTTGCTCTATACTCTCTCTCTCGGTTTCTCAAAAAATGTCGTTTTGAGGTTTTAATTTTGTTTCAACAAAGAGTGTCGTTTTACATTTCGATGCAAATTTATAAGCAAAATTGCTAATTTAGAAGTGAGAGTTTGGTTCTTCGGTTCAGTTCGGTTTTCGAATAAGTCGGTATGAAAATTTGGTAATCGTTTAAAAACGAATAATTTCGGTTATGTTCTAGCTCGGTTTAATTCTTCCGATTCTTAAATTTAGAAAATATTCATATACTTTTTTTAGGTATATTTTGAATTTGTTTGAATATTTCAAACATTTTTGATTTTTTTTTGAGTATTTTTGATTATTTGGTTTAAAATATCTCGGACACTAAAGTTTAACCCTCCTCCACCACATAATGGAGGAAATATGTGGGACTAATGGACTATCGGATCGACATGTTGTTGTGGTCCGTTTGTTGACAAAAAAAAACCTAATATTGTTTTGGTATTCAATTGTTTCACTTATTTTCCTGTATCCATAGTATTTTGGGTCTGGTTCGGTTCTTTTATTCTCTAATAATAGTAACCGTTCATGTATTTTTGAGTTTCAGTTACATTCGGTTTTTTGGTTCCGGTTAATTCATTGCGATCAGGTTGAGAGAAATCTATTAAACCGGTTTGTTTTGGTGATTTGATAGTCATTTCCAAGAAAGATATGGCTTGATGAATCGGGAAAGGAAATGTTACAATGGCCAATTGAAGAAATTGAGACCTTACGTGGGACACAAGTCAATTGGCACAATAAAATTCTTAAGGCAGAATCTACTCTTCAAGTTCATGGTGTTATTGCAGCACAGGTAAAAAACCGATACTCAACCTCGGCGAATCCAAATCTGATCGAAATCGATGTACAATTTGGCCTTAAAACTACTTAGTTTTACTTTCTTTCTTTGGTGTTGAGCAGGCAGATGTTGAGGTCTCCTTCAAGGTGAAGAACTTGGAAAAAGCGGATGTGATCGAACCGGATTGGACCGATCCACAAAAGATATGTAGCCAGGACGATATATCGGTTAAGACCGGTTTAGGACCATTTGGTTTGATGGTTTTGGCATCCAATGACATGGAAGAGTACACATCGGTTTACTTTAGAATCTTCAAGTCAAATGATGATACTAACAAGAATACTAAGTACTTAGTATTGATGTGTAGTAACCAAAGCAGGTAATACATTAGATCCTTTTCTTCTTATTTACATAAAATGCTAAAGAAATTTAACTTTATTTTTGGCCTAATGATATTAATAGATCTTCGTTGAATGAAGAAAATGATAAAGCAACATTTGGTGCTTTTGTGGCGATAGATCCTTCTAACCAAACGCTCTCCCTTAGGACTTTGGTAAGTGTTTAAGCAATTTGTTCGGTTTTGACGGTTTTCGCCTTTGGGTTTAACCGTGCCATTGGCACGGTTGGTCCTATATGGTTCGTGGTCGGATTTGACCATGTTTCAAGTTGTCAAATTTCAAAAGAGTAGCTAAGGTTTCAAAGAGTAGCTAGGATTGGTTTGAACCGGATCGCCTCATCAATATCGGTCCATCGATATATTTATGAATTTAATAAATGCATATAGCTAGATTGATGCAAAATTTATTAGTAACCAACAAAGTATTGGTCTAGTGATAAAAACTGTTCGAATTAAAGAGGAAGTTTGAGTTCGAGTTGCGTTGGGAGAAGTTGGCTCATCAAAGACGAATATCTTATCTGGTCTGACCCGTCCTGGGCGAGTTTGAGTCTACGAAAATTGATGAAGTATATTTTACTTTTGTAGATTGATCATTCGATAGTGGAGAGTTATGGTGGAGGAGGCAAAGTATGTATAACTTCAAGAGTGTATCCAAAATTGGCAATAGGAGAAAATGCAAATCTCTTTGTGTTCAACAAAGGAATTCAAAGTGTTGATGTCTTGAGCCTAAGTGCTTGGAGCTTGAAGTCTGCCCAAATCAATGAAGACACAACGTCAACATTCATTGGGCGTGAAGATTCACACTCACTTAAGCAGTTTTGATTTACTTGAGTGGGAGAATATTTTTACATTTAAGGAGAGAAAATAAAAACAAGAGACCATATTGAGACATTCTCACATTCTTAAACTTTTGCTGCGAAATTGTTTTGTCGATGCGGGATGCATCCAAGCCGTTTTACGTTTTCTACTTGAATCCCGAAAGGAACACTGTCCAACGTGTTGAAATCAATGGTTTAATAGCTAACAACAAAGGGTCTAGCGAACATACCGTTGTTAAAGTCATTGTAGACCATGTGGAGGATCTTACGGTTATTAATAATATGAAGACAAAGTATGCTGCCGCATTTATAAGCTTACCTGAACAGAAGGGTAAGGCAAGGATCACATCAACATCTTCTAAAGCTCACCCGCGACAAGACCGTCGTCCGCTTGTAAGCATTAACAAATTTGATTTGCTTCGTCTTACAAATGATGACGATGAATAACAGAGTCTCTAGATCGAGCGTCGGCTGAATTATCGAATTGTATTTGTTCCGTCAATCTTTAGTTTCTATTTGAATCCTTTGAATGATATAAACTTATTCATATTATATACTTAAACTTACTTAAAAGCTGATAGATTAAGCTTGGTTTCTTTAATCATTTTCTCTGTTGAAGAGCCACTTGAGAATCCTAGCTTCTGCATCATTTCTTCTAATCTTTTCCCATTTGTTAGATACAAATACCCAATCTGCAAAAACAAAATTGCAAAAGTCACGAAAAATCGGTTTACATAAAGTTAGAAGAAGCACACACTTACGAGGGTTCAGACTTTTAGCAACTTACTAGTGTTTCCAGTGATGAGGCCTTGTTATAAACCGCAACACCAGCACGCCTACTTGTCCGTGTTTTAACCGAGCCTACGTTTTTTCCCCACCGAAGTACATCTCTGAACCAACAAAGTTTTCATCAGATCGATCAAAATCTGCTTCCTCAAACGAAAACTTGGAACTTATGTAGCATGTGATTCAAAAATGTCACAAAAATCCGCTAAATAACAGGTTTTTGTAACTAACCTTTCGTCTTTCGTTAAGAAATCATCATCAGCAAGCTTCTGCAGCAAAGCATACTGAAGAAGAAAAGACGCACACAGGGTAGTTAGTGATAACAATACCTATGTTGAAGCTTGAATATGCAGATTTCTACAACAAACATCATACCTGTGCTTCACATCGCACCACTGCTCTAACACGGTCGTTGTATTCTTCAATACTAAGTGGTGGGAAAAGAAAATGCCGACGAGCATATACCTACAAAGCCAATAGAAATAGTAGACATAAGCAAAAGAAACGATGTCTAATGTAAGGAGTATCAATAGAGTGACTGTCTTCATGCTATAAAAAGTAATAAACACTTATCAAAATCATCATTTGCCATTATGGAATACAAGAACTTGTCTAAAATCACTAAGCACAAATACATAGTGATTGTTCTGATGCTATAAACAGTAGCAACATTTAACATTCTTGAATCTTAAAACAACATACATAGTAATTTGGCATTGTTTAAGTACAAAAACTTATCTAAAATCACGAAGAACAAACTCATAGGGACTGTGTTAATGCTATTATATAATCACTAAGAACAAATGAGCATAGTGAGATTGAAGACTAACCTCATAGATTGAATCGCCTATGTAAGCTAATGAAGCAGCATTGAAAACAGATCTAGGCTTCTCTACTATTGGTGGATTTGGAAACCATTTCTCGTATCCAATACAAGTATCATCATCGATTTCATCATCAACAATGTCTACACAAAACCAGAACGTTCATCAAGAATCTCTCTGTCACAATCACGAATTTGACAAACAAAACCAAATCGTTTACCTTTGTTTGCGGGACGTTTGAGCAAATCTGAAGCAGAGACGCTTGTTTTAGCTGCTAAGTTTGTCGCCGGAGAATATGTAGACGGAGACGACGGTGGCGAGAAGGAGCTTCGATTAGTGTTTCGCGGCGAATTAGGATTGTATCGGAGTCTCGGATGTGTATCTAAGGCAGCTCTGACGACACTAGAGCTCGCCGATAGAATCGCCATTTTTGCAGCTTTAGATTTTATTTAACTGAAGATAATATAAGTGCCCGGAACTAAAGAACCGAATCATACCCGACCTGAATCCGAACCGAAACCATCTTAATATCCAAATGCAATGTTTCGAAACCCGACACGGATGACGAATCGGGCTTTGGATCATTTGGTTTTTGGATCGATCCGAATCGACGGTGTATCAATATATTATTGACTTTTTTTATAATTAATACTATATAATATATATTATTTTATAAATATAAAATTTTTAACACGCATATAAATTTTAAAAATTAATGTATAAAAATTATGATAAAATAATATAGTAAACTCATAAATATGAATATTTCTTAAATAACTTAGAAAATAGAGAATTTAAAATGAATATATTAAGTCAAACCATTAATTAAGTTTTCAAAAGAGAAAAAAAGTTAATTATTTCTCTTTTTTCTTAGAAAGATATTTAGCTTCAGAGTACAAGTGAAAAATTCGGTGATGAAAGCGACGACGGAAGAAGATGATGTGAGATTATCTGAGAACAAGTTTATATTTTGTCTGATATCATATCAGTAAATAAACTTATTCAAATTAATTAATGAAATATATAATTGAGTTGGTTTATGTACATTAACTTATAGAGTATTGTCGTTCATCATCGTCACGTAGTTAACTAAATCTGAACCAAAACCATTGTAATATCCAAATGCAATGATTTGAAACCCGACACGGATGACGAATCGGACTTCGGATCATTGGGTTTTTGGATCGATCCGAATCGACGGCGTATCAATATATTATTGACTTTTTTTAATAATTAATACTATATAATATATATTGTTTTATAAATATAAAAAATTTAACAAGCATATAAATTTTAAAAATTAATGTATAAAAATAATGATAAAATAATATAGTAAACTCATAAATATGAATATTTCTTAAATAACTTAGAAAATAGAGAATTTAAAATGAATATACTAAGTCAAACCATTAATTAAGTTTTCAAAAGAGAAAAAGTCGACTATTTCTCTTTTTCTTTTTTCTTAGAAAGACATTTAGCTTAAGAGAACAAGTGAAAAACTCGGTGATGAAAGTGACGACGGAAGAAGATGATGTGAGATTATCAGAGAACAAGTTTACATTTTCTCTTATATCATATCAGTAAGTTTAGTCTATGAACGCACACGTGGCTAGTCTATTCTAGAACTGGAAAAATTAAATAAAAATTAGAGAGTACTAAGGTTTTGGAGTGAATTACTATTATTAAAACATATACCCGCTTAATTTGTGCTTGAAAAATTTAATGCAATCCCTACCTACCAAATCTTGACTAACTTGTCACTCACCCATATGTAGTACACATTCTTTCATTCCTTTGCTAGTACTTAAGACAATATTACTCACTTCTTGCCTTTCATAAGAATAGTTATTTATCTACTTTTTTAAATGCTATACAAAACAATGATCTTCCTAGGTTGTGATAGATTCTCCAATGAAAATGTTGTAAGATTCATCTTTTCAGTTCACGAGATTTGATACATGATCTGTTACTTATATAGTTGACAATATTTTTTGTTTTCCTAGTTTGATAGTTATTTAAATATGCATGGAGGCGACTCAAATGCAGTCATAGCTGATGATCATACCCAATATTATTTCAATGCCAAGCCATAAATACTTGAACATGTTCTGGATCAATTGTTTTAGTTTTCCTTTTCTAATGTGTTTTGACTTTTTTTTACTTTCCTTTGTTTGTTTCTCTTGCCATTTTATTGCACCTCTCTCGAGACCTAATTCTATCAATCGAGTGATCAAGTCCATTGATTCAAGTTTGCAATGCTCCCTTTATATTGTTTGGGTGAAGGATTAGGATCTCCACTAACTTTTTCATGTAATGTTATTTCAGAACTTACATTACTGAAACAAAAGGGATTCTCATCGCCTCCACCGATTAAGATGCCACACAGCTATAAACGATCACTCATTTAATAGATACACAACTGATATGTAATTAGGCAAAACATGATTTTTCTCTAATAACAAAACATCGCTTTGCAATGAGAACATGGATGTTCTCCTTACACGAATTCTTGATGATCACTATCATGGTGTTTTGATGAAACTTTTCTCTTAACTTATCTCTTGATGTCTATTGCATCGATTTAGCTAGTCTTTTATATTGAATCATGTTGAATAATTTGCAGAAAGTAGAGAAAGCTTGTATGGATTCTTCAATGAGAGATGCTAGGTAATTGATATAGAAGTCTATCTTGAGGAATGTCAAGGCGATTACAAATCATGAGATCGTTTTATTTACCTTCTCATTGCATCTCACTAATTCAGACTTGAAAAAAGAAACATAATCTAACTTGTATGCCTTATTGTCGACATTTATTATTTTATGTTCAAAATATTTTGTCAGAGACTCATGATAACCTATTTATTTGACAGAAGTATGAAATGATTGATTATGTGCATCAACATATCAAATTATTGAGAGATATGAGTCTACAATAATGTGTTTGAAACCATTATTAGAAGATGAAGAGAATCGAGTTTGATTGTCTTGACGTTTTCGGCATGGCTACAAATACTCCATGTGAGTTTGCTCGATATCTCTCATGTTTGTATTTATCTCTCATTAATCGACTTACTTTGTTTATACTCTTGAATTATGGTCAAATGATCTTTGTGATGTATGCTAATATTTACGCTGATTTAATTTGTTTCATGTTAGCTATATATATTTTACGTATATACATGTCTATTGATTAAAACTAATAAATTAATGTGGGGGGGAGAGAGAATATAAGATTATTTGACCATAATTTTCGTTTTTCCAGAGCTAATTGAAGCTTTTCTAACTTGATAGTTACTTGAATATGCATGGATGAAAGCAACTCAACTTGATGATAATACTTAATATTACTTATATGCCAAGCCATAATTACTGGAACCTGTTCTGGAAATGTGACTTTCTCAAAAATCTCCATATCGAATTTCTTGTCTTATATCATTTGTTTTGGTTTTCCTTTTCCAATGTATTTTGACCTTTTTTTGCACTTCTCTTGAGAACTATTTTTATGAAACGAGAGATCAAATCCATTGATTTTGTTTTGTAAATGTTCCCTTTATATTGTTTTTGTGAAGGATTGAGATCTCCACTAACTTTATTCATGTTATGATATTTCCTAATTTACATTACTGAAGCAAAAGGATTATAATCGTCTCTACCAATTAAATATGCCACACATCTAAAAATGATCACTCATTTAGTAGATGAACAACTGGTATGCAATAAAGCAAATCATAGTTTATTTTTTTCTCCACCTTTATTTTGCTAAAGAAGTACTTTTGTGGTGTTATGAATAAATTAAGAAGTATCTCTACAATTTTATCAATCCACCAAAGCACATCTAGGATGTTAGTACTTTACATGTTGTAAAGAGTGTTGAAGGTTTGATTAATTTTCAGCTGGTTTGGATGTTCCTCCTTACTTCAGAAAAACGTTTAGAAATGCTAGAAGTGTATATATAGAGAGAGAGAGTGGATGTCTTATATAATGAACAAACCAACCTCTATATCTCTTGGCGTTGTCCCTTTTTCAAATCTTAAGGTTTTTCCACATTTTATCATCTGGGTCCTCACCAAAAATGGCGAATTTTCCTCCACACAGTTGAGTTTTTTTGTTCAAAATCTAGCATTATTTATTGGATGTAAAGTTAATCCATTGTCATATTTAAAGATATCATAATTCCGATTTGATTGGGACTTGGATTTGAATTGTATCTACTTGAAATTTTTTGGTAATGGTGTGTAAATATGTTTGTCTTCTATCTTATCTCTTAATGTCTATTTTATCAATTTACCTAGTCTTATATATTGAATCATGTTGAGTAATTTGCAGAAAGTAGAGAAAGCTTGTAAGGATTCTTAAATGAGAAAGGTTGGGTAACTGATATAGAAGTCTATCTTGAGAATAAGACGATTACAAACTTTTTTATTTACCTTCTCAATGCATCTCACCAACTCGGGCTTGAAAAATGTAACATAAGCTAACTTGCATGCCTTATTTTCAGTATACATTATTTTATGTTAGAACTATCTTGTCAAGAGCTAATGATAACCTATATATCTGACAAAAGTATGAAATGATTGTTTACGTTTATCGATATATCAAATTATTGAGAGAAATGAGTCCACAACAATGGGTTTAGAACCAATATTGGAAGATGAAGACTATCGAGTTTGATTGTCTTGACAATTCTAGCATGACTACAAATACTATATGCGAGTTTGCTCGATATCTTTTGTACTTGTTTTATCATTAGTCAATTTACTTTGTTTATATTCTTGAATTACGGTGAAGTGATCTTTGAGATGTATGCAAATATATACACTAATTTAGTTTGTTTCAGGTCAACTATATACAATTTACTTATAAACACATCAATTGACTAAAACTAATAAATTAATATAGGGGAGAGAGAAAGTAAGATCATTTGGCCAAAAATTTTGATTTTCCAGAGCTAATTGAAGATTGATAGTTACTTGAATATGCATGGATGGAGGTAACTCAAACCTGATGATCATACTCAATATTACCTCTTTGCAAGCTAGAATTACTTGAACATGTTCTGGAAAAGTGAGTTTCTCAAAAATCTCCATATTAAAATTCTTGTCTTATATCAAATTTTTATTTCATTTTCCCATGTGTTTTGACCTTTTTTCACTGCTCTTGAGACCTGATGCTATGAAACAAGAGATTAGATCCATTGATTCAAGTTTGTAACCGCTTCCTTTATATTGGGATCTTCACTAACTTTATTCATGTAATGTTATTTTAGAATTTACATCACTAAATCGAAAGGTTTCTCATTGCCTCTACCAATTGAAGACACCACACATTTGAAAATAATCACTTATTTAATGGATTCATAGCTGGTATGTAATAAGGACAAACATGATTTATTTTTTTCTCCACCGTCATTTTGCTAAATTTCATTTGTTTTACTTTTTTTTTTGTTCAAGATAACAAACATCGTTTTGCAACGAGAACATGGATTTCTCCTTACACAGACTAAAATCGTTTTAATGATCACTACCATGATGCTTCAATAAAACTTTGCATCATAGGAAGAGGTTATATGTTCTAAGTTTAGTTATTTATTTTTTTGTCGTAATTCTAAGTTTAGTCATAAAGTTAGTTTATTATGCATTTCACAGTTGTATTAATTTGATTACAATATTATTAATCTTGCATATTCACTTTATTAACTTGAAAGTTGGGTGAGGAAGTACGTTTGTGTTGTTAAGAATAAACCAAGAAGTATTTCTACAGTCAACCCACCAAAGCCTATGTGCAATGCTAGTACACTACAGTGTTGAAGGGTTGACTGCTCTTCAGCTGGTTTGGATGTTTCTTCTTTACTCCGAAAATAACCAATTAGAAATGCCTTAAGTGTATCTACTTGAAAATTTTTAAGTAATTTTGAGTAAATATGTATGTCTTATGTGTTATTTCTTGATTTGCATCGATTTAGCTAGTCTCATATAGGCCTGAGCATTTTGGATCGGGTAACCCGACCCGCCCTATACCCGACCCGAATTAGCGGGTAAGGGTCGGGTATGAGTAATATTAATTACCCATTTGGGTAGAGAAATTTTCTTTAAGCGGGTAAGGGTCGGGTAAGTGTAATTATATGGGTAGTCATATTATCCGTTCACATAACTAAAAAATTAAAAAATGATCTATAAATTTAGTAAATTTAGTAATATTTAACTGGTTAGATTAATATTTTTTGTCAAAACAAAATGTTAAGTTTACAAAAAATTTAAAATCGAGTAAGTAAAAAATTTATTAATTTTTTATAAGAGATAATATTCTAAAAAGCGTTATACTATTATTATTTTAACAATTCAGTAAAAAAAATTAAACAAGTTGTTTTTGATATAATATGAGTTAGGGTATTAAACGAGTATTGATTTTACTTACTCGATCCGACCCTTACCCAGTATTACCCGACCCTTATTATTATGGATATGCTTCGGTTAGTGGTTTTGGATACCCATGTTACCCGTATTCAACCCTTACCCGAACTTACCCGATCCCTTACCCGTTATGCTCACCCCTAGTCTTAAATATTGTATCATGTTCAATAATTTGCGTAAAGTGGAGAAAGTTGTATGAACTCTTCAAAGAGAAAGGTTGAATAACTGATATAGATGTTTATCTTGAGGGTCATATAGGCGATTACAATTCAGGAGACCATTTGTTTACCTTCTAACTGCATCCCACTAACTCAGGCTTGAATAATGTAACATAAACTAACTTGTATGTCTTATTTTTGACATCTGTTATTTTATGTTAGGAATATTTTGACAAGAACAAATGATAACATATTTATTTGACAGAAGTATGAAATGATTGATTATGTTTATCAATATATCAAATTATTGAGAGATAATGTGTCTAAAACAATGGGTTTTGAACCAATATCGGAAGATGAAGAGAATCGAGTTGGGTTGTGTTGACGTTTCTAGCACAACTATAAATACTTCACGCGAGTTTGCTTGATATCTCTCAGGTTTTTACTTGTTTCTTGTTAATCAAATTTGTTTTATGGTAGGGTGATTGTAGTTGAAACTGCAACTATATATAATTATACTCTGATTTATTTTGTTTATACTCTTGAATTATGGTCTATTTGAGACCTAGCTAATATATACGATGATTTAATTTGTTTCCTTCTAGCAAAATAAAGTTTGCTTATATACAAGTCTATTGACTAAAACTAATACGTTAATGTAAGGGAGAGAAAGAAAGTAAAGATTGTTTGACCATAAAGTTCGATTTTCCACAGCTAATTGAACTATTTTTCATAGCTAATTGAAGCTTTTCTTTAATATCCTGAAGTATCATTTAAGACATTTTGTTTCAGCGAACTATGTCTATGAGAGTTGGAACAAAAAAACAATACAAGATCTTATGAAAGAATTTACTTCAAAAAACAACAGGATCGACCTTATTTTAAGCTCATTGAACGCAGCAGGTAACAACAAATGCTTGTTCTACCATTCTCTTTGAGTTTGTTAGGAAAAAATAATATTCTTATTGTATTTTGCTTTATTTGTTTTAGTTTTCAGGAACAAATTCCACTAGAGTGGATAAGAAAATGGAGAAATATTTCTTAATTTGAAATATCTCTGCGATTTCCTAAAGAGAACCAGTTCATTCCTATATGGCTTTCAATCTAAAAGGAGACATCCATATGACCATTGATCATCCCATATGCATTGTGGACAAGTCAGTGATATATATACGGCACTAGTGTGGTGGAGATGTTCACCACATTAGAAATGATTGATTATGTCTATCAATATATCAAATTATTGAGAGATATGAGTCTACAATAATGTGTTTAGAACCATTATTAGATGATGAAGAGAATCGAGTTTGATAGTCTTGACGTTTCTGGCATGACTACAAATACTCTATGCGAGTTTGCTCGATATCTCTCATGTTTGTATTTATCTCTCATTAATCAATTTACTTTGTCTATACTTTTGAATTATAGTCATATGTTCTTTATGATGGAGTGTCTAAAAAATCTCCACATTGAATTTCTTGTCTTATATGAATTGTTTTGGTTTTTCTTTTCCAATGTGTTTTGACTATTTTTTGCACTTCTCTTGAGAATTGATTATATGAAACGAGAGATCAAATCCATTGATTTTGGTTTGTAAATTCTCCATTTATATTGTTTTATGAAGGATTGAGATTTTCACTAACTTTATTCATGTTATGTTATTTTCTAAGTTACATTATTGAAGCGAAAAGATTCTAATCACCTCTACCAATTAAATACGCCACACATCTAAAAATGATCACTCATTTAATAGATTAACAGCTGGTATGTAATAATGAAAATCATAATTTATTTTTTTCACCTTCATTTTGCTAAATTTAATTTTTTTTTTCATTTTTTTCGTTCAAAGTAACAAAACATTGCTTTGCAATGAGAAAATTGATGTTCTACTTACACAGACTAAATTTTTTTTGATAATTACTACCATGATGCTTCAATGAAACTTTACATCATAGGAAGAGGTGATATGTGCTAAATTCAGTTATGTAGTTAGTTTATTTTGCATTTTTCAATTGTATTGATTTGATTATAATTAACTCGAAAGGTGGGTAAGGAAGTACTTTTGTGGAGTTATGAATAAAGTAAGAAGTATATTTATAATTTTATCAACCCACCAAAGCCCATCTAGGATGCTAATACTTTATATGTTGTAAACAATGTTGAAGATTTGATTGCTCTTCAATTGGTTTGGATGCTTCCTCCTTACTCCAGAAAAACCATTTAAAAATGCTAGAAGTGTATATAGAGAGAAAGAGAGAGAGAGAGTGGATATCTTATAGAATGAACAAAATATCATATGTTTCTCTTGTCTTTGTCGCTTTTTCAGATCTAAAGGTTTTTCGATTATCATATGGATTCTCGCCAAAAATAGTGAATTTTCCTCCACATGTTCGAGTGTTTTTGTTTCAAATCTAGCGTTTTTTTATTGGATGCAAAGTTGATCCACTGTCAAATTTGAAGATGTCCTAATTATGATTTGATCGGGACTTGGATTTGGATTGTATCTACTTGAAATTTTTGGTAATGGTGAGTAAATATGTCTGTCTCATGTCTTATCTTTTAATGTCTATTGCATCAATTTAGCTAGTCTTATATATTGATTCATGTTCAATAATTTTCATAAAGTAGATAAAGTTGTATGGGTTCTTCAAAGAGAAAGGTTGGATAACTGATATAGAAGTATATCTTGAGGGTCATCTAAGCGATTGCAAAACAGGAGACCATTTATTTACCTTCTAATTGTGTCTCACTAACTCAAGCTTGAATAATGTAATACTCCATGCGAGTTTGCTTGATATCTCTCGGGTTTTTACTTGTTTTTCATTAGTCAAATTTATTTTCTTGTTGGGTGATTGTAGTTGAAACTGCAACTATAGATATCTATACTCTGATTTAATTTGTTTATATTCTTGAATTATGGTAAAATGGACTTTGAAATCTAGCTTAAATATACGATTGTTTAATTTGTTTCCTTTCAGCTATATACAGTTTATTTATATACAAGTCTGTTGACTAAAACTAATTTGTTAATGTAGGCGCTAGAAAAAGTAAAGATCATATGACCATAAATTTCAATTTTCCACAGCTAATTGAATGATTTTTCATAGCTAATTGAACTTTTTCTTTAATATCATAAAGTATCATATAAGACATGTTGTTTCAGCGAAGTATGTGCATGCGAGTTGGAACCTAACGTACAACAAATGTTTGTTCTCCTATTCTCTTTGAGTTTGTTAGGAAAAAAAATATTCTTATTGTATTTTTCTTTCTTTGTTTTAGTCTCCAATAACAAACAAATTCCACTAGAGTGGATAAGAAAATGGAGTAATATTTCTTAAGTTGTCATGTTTCTGCGATTACCTAAAGAGAACCAATTCATTCCTATAGCTTTCAACCTAAAAGGATACATCCATGTGATCATTGATCATCCTATATGCATTGTGGACAAGTCAGTGATACAGATACGATAGTAGTGTGGTGGAGAGGTTGAACCTATGCATTCTTCTGCCTAAATCTGAGTGATGGGGAACATAACTGATGAAGGAGTGCAAATACTCAAAAAATAATCTGTGAGTCCGGAATATCGTGGTCTACTGGTTAAGGACGAGTTCGTGTGGCTAACACCATGCGAGTTCAATCTCCACTCAGCGGGAACTACCTCACGTTGTTTCTGGACACTTCTGGGGAATTCACATGCGTCCCTAGAGCCCCGGGACCAACGATGCAGGCGTGTCTAGGTATTGTGTGTCCCCTCCAGGACCTGACCTAGGACCCCGACCGGTTAGTTTAGACCACCTCGGTGGAACCAAGACACTCGAATTATAAAAAAAATAAAAGTAATCTGTGAATGAAAAATAATTCTGCATGGATCAAAATGTAGCTAGTTTCTATTATAAAAACTTCAAAATAAATTAGAAAGCCAAAGTGTGTCTTAGGTGATGGCTTTCTTCTTGGTCTTCTTCTTCATCTCCAAAGCCAAAGTAGTCATGAAGAGGTTCGCGCTGAGTCAAATAAGTTACAAAAATATCAACAACATCAATCACAATAACCATCACAATACCCGTACCTTGACAGAGACGGCGGCGTGGAGGTAGTAGCTTCAAACATCTTCTCCTCTTCCTCCTCCTGTTATGATATAGAGAGAGATTAGTGAATAAACTAGAATTGACTTGAGAAATTACAAGAAATACAAACTCGAGTTTCGGATTCGGATTCAGATTCAGGATTTTCAATTCGAAGCTGCTCCTCGTTGGGCTTGTGCATCTTCCGCGGCCTAAATCTCACCTGAGTAGATTCTTTCATGGTATCATATGGACGACGTGGGAGAGAACGACCATGACTAAAATAAGGATTTAGGTGAGAGGTAGGAGGAAATCTCATTATTGCCCCGATGATGGAAGTCCTAGCAATCTCAATTTTATAGATATATTGTCAGGAGAGAGATTGGCATATGGTTCATCCATTATCATTATATATGTAACTCTCCATTAACGTGTTGAAAAAATCAAAGCTAACATATAGTAAATACACACGAATCGACACAGAAACAATAAGGGATTTGAATCGAAACACATGGCAAAAGAACCAATCGATGAATCTAAAAGAGGAACAAACTGAAGTAGTAAGTGAATTCTCCACAATGATTTTAGGGATGATAAGAAAGCCCTAAGCAATTTCAATAAAACAAAACGACGACGGAGTGGCTTTTATGGATACAATCAATGAGCCGTTAAAAAAAAAGAAGCAGGTGTGTCAATAGGAATAGTTGTGAATTTTTTATGGATACAATCAGCTAATCTCTTTAAACTCATGGAATGGACAAAAAGAGACGAAAGAATATTAAGAAATAAAACTCATCCAATTAGACATTCTCAGTAATTACATTATTTCATTATGTGGTTCATGTTCTAGTTCCTTCTCAAAATTAGGTAAAAGACGGTAAAATAAAGCTAAATAAATTTAATTTAAATACGAGATTTTAAGTTGGAATTTTTTGGTCATTTTCAAAGTCAAGAAGAAAAGTTATTGAAGAAGTGAGTAACTTTGGATAAAAAAATAATTGTCAAATAGGTAAAATGTAAATTAATAAAAAAAGAGAATATTCGTAACTAGACGAATAAATCTAATAAACGGGTAAAAGTTTTCATTAAATTTTTTATATACGCAACTAACTCATGTTTTTAGTAATCTAACAAATTCATATTTATGAAACTTCAATATTTCTTATTTGACCGTAGATATTGATTTATTTTTGGTAACATGATTAATTCGTATTCAAAAGCTTCAAATCTCAAGAAATAGTAACGTAGATTATGGACTAGTTTCACCTATAAATACATGTATATATTAGAATCTAAAATTAGTGTTCAAAACAATAAGAATGGCGAATAACGAAGTTATGAATGCCCAACCAGAACTTTGCAGCATAAGTAAAAATATTTTTTAATTTGAGTTGTTCTCATTGTATGATATAATTTTTTCATAATAATATTGTTTTTATATATAGTTGATGAGTCAAAAAGTTATTTGTACGAAGAGTTATGGCAACTTTGCGCTGGACCTTTATGTGATCTTCCAAAACCCGGAGAAACCGTGTATTATTTTCCCCAAGGTCACATAGAGCACGTAAGTTCTCTCTCCGACTTTGTTTCTCTGTAATTATATTTGTTGTCTGAAATACTAATATATTTTAATGACACTTTAGCTTGAATCTATGACGCAAGAAGCAATGGAACATAATCTTCTATTTGATCTTCCTGCGAAGTTTCGGTGCAATGTTATCCGTATTAAGCTTAACGTATGTCTTTTAAATATTGATAATGTTAGAAAATATAGAACAAATAAATGGATTATAAGAAATAAAACAATATTTTTTTAAGAAATAAAACAATATTACTTGCAATTGAATCTAAATTGTTTTGTTATATTGAACCTACTGCTTATTTTATACATAATATTAGGCGGAGAAACATACAGATGAGCTTTATGCAGAACTTACTTTATTTCCGGATACCGCTGTGAGTGACAGAATTCAAGATTTTTTTTAAATATAAAACCATTTTGCATTTCTTTCTATTCCATTTAACTTATTTTTTGAACTGGTAATTCTCTAGCAAGTTGAAATGTCTACATCTAATGAAAATCAACAAAAGCCAAAAGTTAATTTCTTTACCAAGATTTTAACTGAGTCTGATATAAACACACATGGTGGATTTTCGATTCCTAAAAAGTATGCCACTGAATGTCTTCCTCCACTGGTATGCGTGCTTAGTTTCTTTACCATTGAACTCACATTTAAACGAACTTTGAACTTCTATATAACATTCATTTATTGAATTATTCTTTTAGGATATGTCTCAGCAGACACCAAATCAAGAATTAGTCGCGAAAGATGTTCATGATTCTGAATGGAAATTCAAACATATATATAGAGGCAATAGATCTTTCCTATATGAGCTTATATTGAACTTTGTGATTAGGTTTTTTTATTTCTTTTACAAAGATGCTTAAACAGGTTCACCGCAAAGACATTTATTCACAACTGGTTGGAGCGCGTTTGTGACAGCAAAGAAATTGAATCCTGGAGATTCTTTTGTATTCCTCAGGTATACTTTTGACACTTTACATCTCTTTTTGTTTTTTGAATTTTAAATAACTATTTTATTGTTCAAGCAGAGAGAATGGGGAGTCAAAAATTGGAATTCGAAGAGCACTCTGGATGCAAGAAAAATTATCTTCCTCAATAATATCAACTCAAAGTATTTACCATGGAGTAATGGCATCTGCTTTTAGTGCTATTCGAAACCATTGTATGTTCGTTGTGTTATACAAGCCAAGGTGATTAAAAATACCTTGTTACTCTACTTGAAACATTATGAGACTAGTTTTTCATCATTTGTGTTTATCTTTTGATTTTTGATATGATACTAGGTCAAGTCAATTTGTCGTTCGCTATGATAAATTTGTAGATGCAATGAACAATAAGTTTATTATAGGTTCGAGATTTATGATGTTATTCGAAGGTGAAAATTTTGCTAAAAAAAGGTAAAATTTGAAAATATTTTCCTCTTTCATACTCTTTTGTTGATTTTTAATTTTAAATACATTTATATTTTTGTGAAGGTACTTTGGGACAATTGTTGGAGTAAAAGATATTTCCCCTCACTGGAAAGATTCAGAGTGGCGAAACCTAGAAGTGCATTTTTTCTACCTCTGCTTTAGTTTAAATTATTTTTGAATTGGATCTTAAGAGAATAATTAACATTCATTAAATTTGGTTTCATAGGTGCAATGGGATGAATATGCATCAATTGTGAGACCTGATAAAGTTTCAGCTTGGGAAATCAACCATGTAGAAGCTTCATCAAACGTTTCTCAATCATTTTTGCTCAAGAACAAACGTTCCCATCCAACTAATGCAATTGGTAAAATGCATAGTCTAATAATCAATTTAATAAGTGAAATATCTTTCTTGAAATCATTATCATTTTCTTCTATTTATAGGTTCAACGTCAGCGAATCTATGGACTCCTAGATTGACTCAAGGCCAAGAAATTGGACAATCAAGCTCGAGTTCACTAATGAATATTCCTCAGATTTTTCATCCCGAAGCATTTAACGATCCCAAAAGCCATTCTGACTACCTAATGAGTTGTACAAGTCCAACCATGTCCAAACCAAACTACAACAACGAAATGATTCTTCCGGCGAATAAAAAGATAATCACCGATGCAACCACTAATTGTAGATTATTTGGAATTGATCTAATGGCTCCTACAAAGACAAATGATCTAATGGGACTAACTAACTCGTACAAAAAGTCGGAGATGTTCAAACTCTCTAATGAGAAGCTTAATGTAATCCAGAGTCTAACATCATCAAAAAAGGTCCAAAGCAATCAAATGAACAATACTGGAAGTCTTACCAAGGTATTCTTTACATTTTACTAAGCCTGAATACCGTCTCTATTGTTAAGTGTAACCTTTACATTGAAACATTATTCCAATTCAAAAATTACTTAGGATAAGAAGTTTAGTGTATATGTATTATGTCGTCAAATATGAATTTACAAGCATTGAGTTTTCATTTAATTTGGTACAACTCTTCTTAGTTTACATGATATCTTATTTCTGGTGTATTGAATAGGTTAAGATGGAAGGTGTGGCTATAAGAAGAGTTGTGAATTTGAATATTTTTGATGGATATGACCAGCTAATCGACGAATTAGAGAAACTCTTTGATCTCAAAGGCGGGTTACGAACCCGTGATCAATGGGACGTAGTTTTTACAGACAATGAAGGCGACATGATGTATTTCGCGGATGATTCATGGCGGTATATTTCTCTCTTGCTATATATACTAAAAGAATGATTAAATCTTGAGAATAATTAATAAATCTTTTTGATTCTGGTTTTGTATGCAGCGAATTACGCAACATGGTGAAAGAAATTTTTATATGCTCAAAAGATAGCATCATGAAAATGAATTCAAGGAAAAATTTCTCAGTCGATGAATCAACTTTCAAAAACAACAACCTTAACATGATTTGATGTTTGACATTGAATGTCATGGGCGTTTAGTGAATTTGAAAAGGCTTTGAGAATGTAACTAGCGTCCTCTTCTATCTCTTTTTTTCTTTTATTGTTTTTATGTTGATGGTGTTTATTGTTTTATGTGTCTGTAATATATTTGCGTTCATCATTTGTTAATAAAAATCTCTTGTTATTGTGTTAATTAATTGTTATATACTTTCTCCGTTTCATAATAATTTATGTTTTGGATGAAAATTTTTGTTTTAAAATAGTTGATGTTTTCAGTTTTTCCATGTAACAATTTAATGTTGTTTGACATTCACGACCAATCATATTGTGCATCGTTTTTTTCATTGGTCGAATTGGTTTTATTTAATGATTTTTTTATGTAGACGAGATTAATTTTATAAGAATTTGTATTTTCTTAATATGTGTGTATTAAACTTAAACATCAATTAAAATGAAACAGAGAGTACGCTTTAACTTACCGGAAAATGGGCTAGTTTATTCTCTAATTAGACCACCTCCGTTGGGGAAAATCCCATTTGAGGTTCTTAACATTAAATTNAGAGAGAGAGAGAGAGAGAGAGAGAGAGAGAGAGATGAAGAGAGAGATAGAGAGAAAAGAGAAGAACCTTGTTAAGAGCTGGTTCTTAAACAAGGATTTTAAGAACCAACTCTTAGCATTTTGTTTTTTTTTTATTAAAAAATGTGCTAAGAACCCCTCTAAGAGCCCCCAATGGAGATGCTCTTAGACTCTTATATTCAAACTCTACCCCAATTATAGTAAATTGCTCTTTCATACTCCAACTAAATAGTTAATTAACACATCTCTATATTCTAGTGATTAGAGCATACTATTTGTTTTATTGTACTTTTAAAAATTTATATATCTTTAGGTACAAATTCACTCAATAAATTGAAGATATTACTCAATGTGCTTTTTGAATCACCAAACTAAATACATTGGAAAATTGTACCAAAAATATATAATGTGGTTCAGTTTTTATCAATTAGGTTCTTAATTTATCTTTCTTTTTTTTTATTCATGTTATTTTTAATTAATATATTATAAATATGTATGAGTGTAACAATCACTTTCTTTTACAATACAATATATGTTTATTACATAATAATGTTTTATTATATTATACTCTTAAAGTATATAAGAAATTATGCTCTAATATTATGTTTGTGAAACAAATATTTGTATGAATTCTACATGTGTAGCTGTGAGGTTAGTGAGTTTAGGAGACAAAGGGTCTTTTAGCAATTTTTCTATCTTTAAATGAGATTGATTTGCCGACGACATCGTAGCCTAATGGTTAAATTTCCAGAGCCAATCCTCAGGCACCAGGATTCGACCCTCCTCCACCACAGAGTGGAAGAAGTACATGGACTATTAGATCGATCTGTTGTGGTTCGTTTGTTGACAAAAAAAAAAGAGATTGATTTAAGACGGTGACACGTCCATAGGCTAATGCACAATCTCTATTAGTGAGTGTGGTCTGTTTATTTATTTCTCATGCATACATGGGCTAAGTCATCGTTCACATGGTCTACTTCACTTCACCGCCTAATCCCATTATTAATGTTAACTTTCTAGTGAAATCAACATACGAGTAAATCGTATATACGATAAAACATTTACTCTTATTGTCCATCTTTTCACCATTTTTTCAAAAATGATAAATATATATTAGCTAATCATTCTATGATTTTAAAATTAAACTAAAAATCACCAAATATTATTTAAAATTATAAATTTAAAAAATATTATTTATTGTTATTTTATTAGATTAAAAAAAGTTAGTGAAATAAAAAGTAATCATATAATTTTTTTTAACATACATTTGAAATCTCAAAATCTTATATTTATTAATCGAATCCGGTTTAACTTCGGTTCGATGGTTCACCAATTTCCGGTTTTTAACCGGTTTAATTTTCATGGGTTTTGCCACTAACCCAACCCGGCTTTTGTTCCGGTTAGCGGTTTAATCCGGTCCGACTCCCGGTCCATAGGATTTGATATTTTTGGAATAATCCACATGACTATAAACCAAAATAACCCACATAAACTTAACATAAGCATGTGCCTAATAAGGTCTAAGTTTAGAAACAAAAGCCCATATAAAGCCCATTAAATAACTGAATCAGAAGATTCTCAGTATGACGTCGTTTCGATGACAACATTATTTAACCTATAGAGATAGAGAGAGAAAATGAGAGAGAGAGAGACTTCACAGCTCGAAGTTGAACCTTGAAAGATACGAAGGTAGAAGAAGACGATATCCACTCTACATCAGAAAAGGTTTTGACTCTTTTCTTTCTTCTTCTTCTTCGATAATTTCTCAAATCTCATTTCCGATTTCATTAACCAAAATCAAAATCTTATGGAGATTGATACGAATCATATGTTCAATTCTCGATCTGCTGATGCTGCGATCAATCCATCTCGAGAAATTGAATTGATTCTAGGTTTTGAGATTAGCTTGAGGTTTTGAATCATGATTCTGTATAATTCGCTTAATCTATTGTATCATCCACTGAATTTTGTTTTAATGGTTCGATTTGTATTGGGAGATTGTAGAAATCGACAATAATTTGTTTCGAGAAATCGCCATTTGATAATGTGGAATCATGCCATTTTGTATATGTAGTGATTGTTTTGAGGTCTGTGTTTTGTAAAAAGGTCAATCTTAATGTCGGGAAGACATCGAATTCACCGAGATGTTCGTGATGGTTTTCATGAGAGACGCGGTTTGTCTCCCGAGAGACCTTTTCTTCGAGGTCCTCCATTGTTACATCCTCCCCCTCCATCTTTGTTGGAAGATCTTCAAATGCAGGAAGCTGAAATTAGAAGGCTTTTGGGTGATAATCATAGATTAGCTGATGACAGAGGACTTCTTGAGCGAGAACTCGGTGCTGCTAAGGAAGATCTTCACCGGTTGAATCTGATTATTGCTGATCTTCGTGCTGATCATGAACTGCAGGCTAGGGATTTTAGTGAGAAAAGGCATAAACTTGAGGCGGATCTTCGTGCTATGGAGTCATACAAAAAGGAAGCTGCACAGCTGCGTGGTGAAGTTCAGAAGCTGAATGACATAAAACGTCAGCTAAGTGGAGATGTTCAGATACTTAGAAAAGATTTGGCTAAATTGCAATCCGATAACAAGCAGATTCCGGGTTTGGCAGCAGAGGTTAAAGACCTGCAGAAGGAGCTTATGCACGCTAGGTATAAGATTGAATCTTATATATTAATCATTCAATTAGCTTTTGTATAAACATATGGTTTTGGTTGAATGATGGACCGGGTCTTTTTCGTTTGGAACAGAGGTGCAATTGATTATGAGAAGAAGGAAAAGTTTGAGCTCATGGAGCAGCGGCAGGTAATGGAAAAGAACATGGTTTCAATGGCACGTGAAGTTGAAAAGCTAAGAGCAGAACTTGCTACTGTTGATAGTAGGCAACTTGCTACTGCTGATAGTAGGCCGTGGGGTTTTGGTATGATCCGATAACTTTCTTGGAAAACATTTGGTATTTTCAGTTAGTCGTAAACTTATGTTGTGTGTCCAGGTGGATCATATGGGATGAATTTCAACAATGTGGATGGCGCTTACCATGGTTCTTATGGCGAAAACGATAGTTTTTTGGTATTGATGCTTACATCCTTGTGTTATTATATCTATTCTTGTGGACTTGTACTTTTACACGCTTGTATTCTTTTTCTTGCTTCTTAGGGATTGTCGGAAAGGGGTCAATATTACAGCCATGGGTCTGGCTCGCAGAAGAAACCTCGGTTGGATCGTCATTAAGTTTCATGAATGATCTGTGGAAAAAGGATCAGGTGAGTCTAAAATAGCCCATTTCGTAAGACTCCTCTGGTTGTTTGTGGGCATGCATCTATTCTAAATCTAAATGGTTGCTCCTCTGCTTTTTAAATAAGACTTTTTAATTATTAGATGGCTAAACTATGTGGTATATTTCTGTAATTTGACAATTTGGTTTTTCCTGTGTCGTGTTAACTATGTCCTATTATCCTTCTTATTCTTCTGCTCGCATTCTTTAGTCTCTGGTTTTGATTATTTGTAAAAGATAATCCCTCTGATAGAAACCTCAGAGCGATCTATCTGACAGTCCCCTCCTTGTGATTAAACCTTCCTTACATGTATTTGAATTTATAAAGATCTGGTGAGCTAACACCTTTTTAAGGTGTTAGAGGCTTTGAATGCTTGTCGAAAGAGAGTTTGAGCGAAAGATGTTGACAGTGACCCCATTATTGGAGAACCTTTCAAGTTAAGCTAAAAGAGATAGTATTAGCAGGGATGGGTGTTCGTGTGTGATGGTGATAGGAATGTTTCAGTTTAGAATTTAGGTGTATAGGAGAAACGCAATTAAGATGGAGTGGAAACATTGAAAGGACATTCACTAGATTGTTGTCAGGTGGCAACATTTTCTCATTGAAATTTCTTGAGCTTTCTTGTCCAAGCTCATGTCTGTAGTGGACTCAATTGACAAAGGGAGGGAGTTACAATACACTATTGGAGGAGCAGAGACGTACTGATCTTCTTAGACGTTAAAACTCATTCTGGGTCTGGGATTGATGGATCATGCCCTCCGGGGATCAGGACAAAACATCCCTCAGCGCCATCAAAAGTCACTTTTTGGGTCATCTGGATCAGTATGAGCAGGATTTTTATGTCAGAAAGAACTTCGTCAAGGATTGTTTGAGCAAGGTCTTTCATCTGAGCGATCAACATTCGGACTGAACCCATAGCTAGTCTCAGACTTGGTCAGAGTTGCAGGACCCACCCTACTGCCTACGTGCAATCTTCTGATTGACTGGGAAAAGATACTCCTTGTTTCCACCATCAAAACCCTTGTGTGTCATTAGGCGAACCATATCTTTTACAGTTCGAACCAATGGAAGAACACTGCTCTGAAGCTGATGCACAGAAATCTCTGATGGCTGGCTGAATCTCAGTTTCGTAGATTATTCAGGCTGAACAACATAAAATGATGTCGGAAGTTAGGAGGCTGGGTGAGGATTCCAGCTCGTGAAGAATAGTTGGATCTGTGGAAGACAAAGCAACTTTTCCTGGAGTTTACTTCATCAGACATGGTAATCAGTCTACAGAGTCATCAGAGTCTTTCATCAGCATTTGGTCATCATGTGTTTCTGACGGGCCACCGGCCACGATGTCATTGCGAAATGGGAATTATCTGCCTAGAATAGATATGAGCTGGGAACATTGCTCTATACGAAGTCGATGCTATCTGGAAGACAACCCACGACGACTCTATTAGGAAATTTTTTGATGAACTGTGCAGAATTGTTCTGTAGACTGAATCGTCCAGAGTAGTCATTCTTATGCAGAAGTTTATATCTTAGTTTTGGAGCGTTTACGATAACCAGGAGAGAAATTTTTCGTTCAGGTGCAATGCGGCAAATAAGATAGGATTTTGTGGCTGTGCATCCTGTAATAGCTACTGCCTTTGGGTCCTAGTAGTTACTTGAAGAGGTTAATAGCTCTGTCTTTGAGGGGGCGCATAATGTGCATTTGTAAGTGGAAATTTGTCGGCAAGTTTGGCTTACTCAGGAGCAACGTTCTTAAGAAGAAAGCTATAGTTACTAAGTACTTTCTCCGTCTCCTATTAGTTATTCTCCTTTGAGATCAAGGAACTTCTCCATATGTCAAGCGATTGTCAATGGCCTGGTTGTTGAGGTTGATGCTACATCGGTTATTCGGGTATGCACCTTCCTTGCCTTACGGAAAAGGATCTTCGTACGAGTCAATGGACAGGTATACGATCTTTTCAATAAAACTTTCCTTACGAGAAAGTTTATTATTTAGTTTCTTGTTCATATTCAAGATGTTAGCTATTGTTTGTTTGGCATATAGGTATGGCTTAAGAGTTTGCATTGAAATGCTTATGTATCCACAGATTTATGCTGTTTCTTGTTTATGTTTGCATCATTATATTTTCTTTAGGGCTGTTGTGAGGGTTGAATCAAGTCATTTTGTTCTGTAGAGTATTTGTAAAACTTTTATAGATTTCACATTAGGATACTGGAAGAAACGAATTGCTAGACTGATGGAGAAGTATCTGTTATCGAAGATGGTTCTATATTGGTTTTCTGGTGATGTATTGAAGCGAAATTCTTTTAGAATTGACTGGAGAAGATTATCTTAACCATGTAAACTTTCTGGAAGCTGCAAGTGATCTACAGATGAGAATAAAGGCGAAGTTTTTTGTAGATTAGAAAGACTTAGGATCAGTTCACTTAAGCCGTGAGTTGACAACTACTGCTGTAGTTTGAATTAGATCGGTTTAGCCGATGTAAACCTAGAGGTTAACTAGTTTACTTCCCCCTTACTTTTCCTAAGACCTTAATAAGAACTTTTTAGCTTAAGAATGAGTTAGAAACGGCGGCTTCATCTCCAGAAGTTTGCAACCTTGTGCTCTTATCAAGGACAGATGGATTAGTGTTCACTGTAGATCAGCGGAATCTAGAGGAAGAATAGAGGTTTTTAGATGCTTGAAGCAAGAGGCTCGGTTCAGCTTTGCAAAGAATCAAGCTTCCTATAGTGAATCTTCTTGGAATGGTACATGGTGCAAAGAGGAAGATCTGTTCCCAGCCATTTAATGAACTTGGACCCGAATGGGAAAAGATGGATGGTCCTTCCAAGCTCCAAACCGGTTTACCTGTTAGACATAGGTGTAGAGATATTATTCGGTGTTGTGCCACGTATCATTTATACGCTTTGCATTGATTTTTCGTTAAAACGCTCTGCTTGTTCTTAGTATATACAGGTTTTGACTGTTCCTCTCCTTGTTACAGGCGACACAGCTTGAAAAGGTAAGAACCCAAGACAACTCATCCGCTGTGATATGGCCACCAATATGCTCGTACCATAGCGGTAACCTGTAAGCTCAGATTTCGTTGGGCGGTGGTTGTATCCATTTGGTAGCAGCCGCTTGCAATATCGGTGCCTGCAGAACCGTCCATCGATCTCTGGTTAATATTGGCCAATCCTATAAAAACGTATGCGTCTTCCACTACAAAGGTACAACAAAATCTTTTGATCTGAATCTAAACTGCTTATAATTTACGGTAGTTTTTGACGAACATTCAAATATTTTTCTTCTTTCAGATTGGACTTGCGGATTTTTCGTTACCTAGCATGGGCTTGGCTGAACATAAACCATGAATCGCCAGTTCTTGTGCGTGTTCCAATAATGCATTTTCGCAAATGGCAACGAACAGCACCAAAACTTTCCGCGTCTCTCTACTCTTTTCTGTTAATCCCTCGGATGCGATTATTCTCCAATTTCTCAAATGGAGAATCCCTAAGATCCAATCGTTTCTCAGGTCCAATGCAGTACCTCTTCAACCGTTTCACTCTCTGGTGACCCTTCTGGACATTCGTATAACTATATACACCGTGAATCTGTGATCTCTAATGCTATTTCAACTGGTATCAAGTGTGCGCATCCGGTTTAGATTCTTTACTTCGAAAACGGAAGCTTTCACACTTACCGTTATCGTTCTTCCTAATCATCCTGGTCCCTATGAGATACCATCCTGCTACCCTCGATGTCTTGTGCCTCTCCTCTGCTGACCACCACGACTTGCGCGGTGGTCAAGCTTTCGATAAGTTTTTTAAGCAGCAAGAAACACGACATTCATTAGGTTGGCAATGACGTAGTGACTGTCTTAACATTCCGATCATCTTCACGCCTTTCGTTCATCCACTGTTTTTGTCCATGAGAATCACCGGGAGATTCGAATTCGATCTTGATGAAGACGTGGTGGCGAGTTTAGTAACAAGTTGGTAGGTGGTGAAGACGTTCTTGTGAAATTGATTAATGAGAAATGTCAATAAGGTGTGTTAGATTTGTCCAAAACTTTTCACTTTATCGTTCCGTGTGACACACTTATCGTTCCGTGTGACACACGGGAAATTAAATATAAAAGTATTATTAAAAATTTAGTTTATAAATTTGAAATCCATGTAACTATATTCTATACGCTTAAAATGAAAATAAAAACTATTATTAATTATTAAAAATTATGAACTACAATTAATATCGTCTAAGTTAATCTAAGATTTTTAATATCACGTGAAACGTTCTTAATTAAATATTATAATTTTATGATGTTTGCATATATAATAATTAATAATGAATGCTTTAATAGAAATAAAACATTGAATATTCAACTTTTAATGTAAAATAGAAAATTTGTTTACACGAAATTGAAAATTTTAAATGCTTAGATACATGTCAATAACTCGATCGATTAATGACACATGTCGAAATCGTATAAATTAGAATTTGACGACGTGTCAAACTTTTGGATGTGATTTCTAAAAGGTATTTATGTATATAGATAGCATTTATGTATTTAACTAATAGTTGTAACAACTTTTATCTAAATGTGACATTTATGCCTAGCCATTACTTAATCCATTGGGACTGAGCAATAATACATATTTAATTATAACAATCTCATTACTCCTTTCGTTCAATCTCTCTCTCTCTCCCTCACGGTTTCTTCTTCGCGAGATCAAAAAAAAATGACAAACTACGGCGCGATTCCGACGTCGTCTCATCCATCGCCGCCGGTGGTGGATCTCGAATACATCTCACGCGCCAAACACCGTATCAAATCCGGTCTCGCTACGCGCCGCCCTTGGAAAACGATGTTAGATCTGGAATCAATGAATCTCCCTCGCGGTTTCTTCGACGCGATCTCCAGAATCAAAACGAATCTAGCCTATTTCCGAGCTAATTACGCCATCGTCGTTCTCTTCATCCTCTTCTTAAGCCTTATCTATCATCCGACTTCGCTTCTCGTCTTAGCTATCTTGGTCGTATTTTGGATCTTCCTTTACTTTCTCCGCGACGAGCCTCTTGTGGTTTTTGGTTATCAGATCGATGATCGGACGGTTATGATCGGTCTCTCGGTTTTGACGGTGGTTATGCTTTTGTTGACTCACGCGACGGGGAATATACTCGGATCGTTGTTAACCGCCGCCGTGTTGGTTCTGATTCATGCGGCGATTAGAAGATCTGATAATTTGTTTCTTGATGAGGAAGCTGCGGCGGCGTCTGAAGCTTCAGGGCTTACGTCATACCCTTCGTCATAAAACCCCAATTTGATCTAAAATTCCAATTTGTTTTTTTTTCTAGTCTTTTTTGTATGTTTACTGTGTGAGTTTTTGTGTGATTGAGAAACTTGAAAATGTTCAATTTGTTCACAACCTACAAAATACCCAGAAATATTCGAAATTTTTGAGCTCTAATCTAAAAAAATCCGAACTAAACCTGATTCGAAATTTAAAAAATACTCAAATGGAATTTAAACTCCTCACTTTAAAAATCCAAAAAGTTGAAACCGAATCCGAACGGATATTCGAGTGAACAATCATAGTCAAAATCATTGTTCTAAAAATTCTCACTTTAATCGATTGCTCCTCCGCGTATTTACCAGGCGGTGGTCGTCTAATTAATTTTCTTCGCAATCCGATTAGGTTCCTCTCCAATCCGATTTTTTTCAAGTGACACTAATTAATTTATGGGATTAAAATTTTAACTAAAGTTGACCCGTAAAATCAAATAAAAATATATTATAATCATTAAAATGATAAAAACTAGTTATTTTTAGAGTAAAAAATTTAAAAAAAATCTAAAAATCAAAATTATTAGCTTATTATATATTTATAAAAATTATAATTCAAAAATTAGTCTTCGATTAATCCCTTATAGTTCGACTAGCATATGACGAGTTCTAGAACCTTGGTCAAAATAAACCCTTATAATTAATAACAGATACGTCGCCGTATAAACCTGCTGACTTTTTTGGATAATCCAGCCATTAGTTTGACCCGACCTGACCCGACCCGACAACATCCCCTGAAACAGAAAGAAACATCTTAAACCCTAAAAACTCCGATCGATCCCAATCTGATTTTTTCTCTCCGAATCCTCCTCCTGCTTCCAATGGCGTCTTCTTCAAAAATCTGCAGATTATCATCAAAGATACATTCTTTAACTCACAAGCTTACAAAGACCAACAATGTCCACATTTCTTCCTTACCCTCTCCCTTGAAATCTTCATCTCCTTCCTCAGCAACCACTCGTATCAATCCATCTTTTAGGTCAGTGAGCTTTCGTTTTTTCAGATTTTTCACTGTTAATGGAAGAAACCCATCTTCGTTTCCTTCGAAAGATTGCGTTTTTATGATCTTACTAGAAATGGGTTTTGCGATTTAAGGATTAGATTTTGAATGTGATGAGTCTTGTTCACAGATTACCAGTGGAGCTCAGTAGCTGTTTGTCATCGATGTTTCCGCTACACAGTGCTATAGCATCTGCTAGGTTGATTTCAAGTTTGTCTGTTGAATCCAAGAACTGGGGTTTAGTTCCTCAAGGTCAGTCTTTTGACTTATTTAAATTTGTAATTCAATAAGTTTGTGTTGCAATTTTTATCTTGTGTGATGTTGCTTCCTCGTGTGCGGTGCCGGTTTTAGCATTGACAGGATCCTGATAGATTGTGTTAGCAGATTTTGCTTATCGTAGTTTAACCGATTTGTGAATCTGCTGAACTTGGCTCCTATCATCCATGCTTTCACTTTGGGAGGGATAACTTACTTGTACATCCTCGGTTTGTCACAAGTCACGAAAAATCTACTTAAGATTGTAATTTTTAGTCTTTGTAGGTTTATGGTTTACATTTAGTTTAGCAGCTTTAGTTTCATGATTAATGTAACAGTGATAGGAGCTTGATAGATTATGTTAGCTTTGCTTGTCGTGAATTCAATCGATATGTGGATCTCATGAACTTGGCTCCTATTTTCCATGTTTTCTCTTTGTCGCGAAAAGTCCACTTGTGATTGAAAATTATTGTCTTTGTAGGCTTATGGTTTGCCCGTAGTAGTAGTTTTGGGTTCATGATTAACATAGCAGTGACAGGAGCCTGATAGATTGTGTTAGCTTTGCTTGTCGTGAGTTCAACCGATTTTTGAATCTCATGAACTTGGCTCCTATTATTCGTGCGTTCTCTTTGCCGTGAAAAGTCGACTTGTGATTGGAAATTGTTGTCTTTGTAGGCTTTTGGTTTGCCCGTAGTAGCAGCTTTAGTTTCATGATTACTATAGTTCCGCGTTTAATACTTTGGCATATTCATCATAGTTAGTAAACGGTCACATTTATCTTACGGAAGCTAGATTCGATGTGGAATTGCTGTTTGTTTTAGCTGAATGTGTTTGAAAGTTTAACCTTTTATAATCTGAAACTGCAGGTATTTCGATGCCTTTATGACAATGTTTCATCTTACTTCAAGTTTCCAGGAGATGAAGACATGGAAAAAAAAAAACTCGGGTTGTATCGTGTATTTTCATCTCTTTATCGAATCCGAAAGGTCCTGAGATTAGGACAGGTTTATCCTCAAGCTTATGTGCTTAAACTCTGTTAGTTAACTGTTGTCTTATCGCGTAATACACAGTTTGGTTATCAGCAATTGAGTGAATTTTTGATGGCAAGATTATAGTTGTCATGCGATATATGAGTCGTAGTTTATCAGATCCTTCTTTAGATTGAGATGATTCATGCATTGTGAAAGTTCCGATTTTAATTCAAATTTCTGAAAAAAATACAGAGCAATGTTCATAAACATAGAAATCAATGTGAGATTTTATGAGAGGAGAGAAGAAGAAGCTTCTTCTTCGGCCTTGAGAGGAGATTAAAGCGACGGAATGTGAAGTAAAGTGTTAATAGCTAATGATAATAAATTGTTATATCTAATAATAGCACCGGGTATTCGGTTCGGTTCCGGGTACGAACCGTTCGGTTCCATAAATTTAGGATACAATGGGTACTTTACATTTTTCGGTTCGGTTCCGGGTCGGTTCGGGTATAGAATTTGAAGAACCATAAATACCCAAAAAAAATCGGTTCTTAAATGGTTTCGGGTATCCGGAACCGAAATAACAATAGTTAGACCCGAAATTAAAAAAATACCTGAAATAACACTAAAGACACCTGAAATTCAAACCCGAAATGCAAATAAAATATCCGAAATGATAAAAAAAACTGTCCGGAACCATTACCTGAAATCTCAATAAATTACTCGAAATGTCGATAACCGTAGTATTATATGGGTAAATGTATATATATATATTCGGGTATTCGGTTCTTTATTTCGGTTCTCGGGTAAGAACCGGAACCGAACCGATATCCGGGGTTCCCCAATCTCAAGATCCATCGGGTATTTTGGTCGGAACCGGAATCGAACCGAAATTTTTGGCCGGTTCCGGTTCGGTTTTTCGGTTCCGGTTATTTTTGCCCAGGGCTATCTAATAATGGACGACCAAAAAAGAAAAATTTAGGGGCCGAATGCTAAGGGTCGGGCTTCGGCCCTCTAAAAATCTCCGTCTAGACCGATTACTCTCCCGCGTATCCGCTAGTTAGTGGTCATCCAATTAGATATCTACAAACTAATCTCCGATTAATCATTAAATCCAAAGTCGCCGTTCGACTAGAACATGGGTTGTTGACTATGACTGGGTTCTACTTATGTCTCCTTTAGTATGCAATAAATCGTATTATCGGGGAATCGATACTCATACATCTTGGAGTATAAACATTAATTAATCATTCAGTCAACCACTAGATTAAGAGAACTTCTACTAATTATGTGTTTGAAATACGAATTATGTTAGATTTTGATTCAGTGATAAAAAATGTTGGATTTTAATTTTATATTGATATTATGAAAAAACTCAACTAAATTTTTGTGTCACAAATTCTCTACTTTATTATTTTATGAAAGATCAAAACACATTAAATCAACAGTGATGTTCTAATGATTTAGGTTCTTGTATGCACCACGAATCAAGCTTTGGAGATACAAGAACTCTAGAACCAAGAGAGAGGAAATAACCTAACATTACCTACCATATTTAAAACGAATTAGAGGCTGTCACCAAGATTTATATAAGTTGAAGAGCATGTATGTTAAAACTATAACATTATGGTCGTAGTTTGTGCATTATACGCATGCTTGTGTTAGAGTATTATTAGAATGGGTGATCTTCCCGAAAGTGATTTTTAGAATCGCACTTGAAGACAAATACGGGAAAAATCGCGTGATCATTTGCAAGATAGTAAATCAATTTTTGAAAATTTGTTCGAAGTAAGTCGTTGGAAGAGATGGGACCGCGTGTTCAAAAAGAGGCGATGAGACGCACATAAGAGACGGTTGGAGGTGTACTTTAGATCAGACCTACGAGGATTTTGTGTGGTGGTTTTAAGTCCGGTTTTAGGACTTTGGCTTGGGTTTGGTCAAAGGATTAATGACGTAAAGTATTCTACGGTTGTTGACAAAAAAAAAAAGAAAGTAAAGTTTTCTACGGTCTCATATTTATATTTCTAGGTCTAGTTTTGAAAAGAAACATGCTTCTAATTCAGTTTATATATATATATATATATATGTGTATTTCTTTTGTTAAAATATTTCATATATGCATTTTATGTGTTTAGTATTAAGAAAATGCTGTTTTATTTTCATAACGGTTAATAAAAAAAAAGCTTAATTAAGGTAAATATTATACCAAAACTTAGTAGGTAAATTATACGTAAAAGCCATAAGCTATTACAAAGGTTGTCCAATCATCCACCTTTGAAACATGACAAAAGTCTCGTTTGGTTTATATTCTGCCGTATGTCCACTTCCCTATAATCAAAAAGCTCCAAACAATTAACAAACCATTATAGTGCAATAATAGTAATTAAAATGTGAAATGGAAACAAGAAGACTTGCTTTGATAGTAGCAAATGTCATCTTATTGGAATAAGTTCTCGTGTATCTGCCAAGAAGATAAACAAAACAATGATGTTATAAGTGAATATGTTAGGGATGAACAAAGAGGAATGTAACACAAAATGAGAATATATATACATATTTACCCAGCGATTTGATCTTTTATCATCCAAGGTCTCCAATCATGAGTGATGGAGTAATTGAGAGATTTGATCCAAGCTTCAGTGGCTTGGAAAGGCACAACGATGTCATGATCACCACTGTTCAACCAAAACCGCAAGAGTGTTAGGTTGTAGCAATACCAGCTTTGAGATTTGTGAGATTATAAACTTTTACAATATCGAGGATCGTATAAATTTTTTTTTCAATTTAGGGCTCAGTCGATATATGTATATTAACTTTAGTAATTTTAGAGATCGAGGTGAATGTTTCATCTGGCATGCCTTAGACATGATCTTGTTATTATAAAGATATCAACCTCAAAGTCCGGAACGTCGTGACCTACTGGCAAGTATGGCCGCTTCTTGGAGACATGTCGCGTGTTCGATCCCCAACAGAAGGAACTACCTCACGATTTTCCATGACACCTCTAGGCTATTCACATGCGGCCCCCAGCGCCCCGGGACCGACGGTGTGCAGGCGTGTCCAGGTTTCAGTGTCCAGGCTATGTGTCCCCTTCAGGACCGCCTCAAACCTGGCCTAGGACCCCGACACGGCTAGTCTAGACCATCTCGGTGGGGTTATGACACCCGAGTTATAAAAAAAAAATATCAACCTCAAACCCCCATATTTTTTTATATAAATTTGAGACCCCCGATTTGGTTTGATTGTATCTCCCTTGGTTATGAAAATTTTCTTGTACAAAACAAGATTAGTTCTTATAAGTTCATCCAAATATCTTTTCATCATTAATTTCACAAATCTTTACTATTTATTCCCTAATTAGTTTAGATAACAATAAGCTTGCTTTAAAAGAACTAAAAGTTATTATTTTCAATGAATAAATAAAAGGTTATGAAAAAAACACTCAAACTCTACGTTAAATTATATGAGCTTCCAACTCAAAACCAATTAGCAATCTTAAGATAATGGCTCGTCTAGTCATTAATCTCGACAATATCGAGTATAGAATTATTTTCGGGTTAGAATGGTGGAACTAATTTCGGGTTAAACCGACTTTTGATTCAGATTGTCATGCTTCTTTTAGTGGGCAAGAACGATTTAGGTTCGGTCAGACAACATGTGTTCAGATCTAGACACTAATATCATGTTCAATTACATGAGTTTCCAATTCAAAACCAATTGGTAATGAATGAATTGGTTCGTGTTACTTATATATTACTCAAGGTCCGCATCATATTAGATATTATTCTTCATAGTATTATGACGAATTAAAAAAAAAGTAATGTTAACTTAAACCTATAAATGAGAGATGGATATCCGTTGATGCTGTTATTCATAAGATATGGTATGCTGCTTATAATGTCTTGATTGTATTGAATAGTCCAATTACATCGTGCCCAATTTTCTTTAGTCCCCTGTAATCATATTTTTAAAACTTTCTTTAAATCATAATCTCACTTGGTCAATTATCTTAAACAAAACTTGGCATATACCTTACGAATATGAAGAGCTTCTTGAACTGCCTCATTGTTGGCCCAACACTCAATGAGATAATACACATAATACTGCATAAGCAACCACATTAAAATCATATATGTTTGGAGAATGCGTTGAGTGCTAGGTAGCACTCGCACGGAAACGGTAAACGGCTAACTTGAAATTTGTAGAAACGGATACGGTATAGGTACGACAATATATATAGACAAGCAGGGTAGATAAATACAATCTATTAGGGATAAATTGGTTCAAAATGTTAATATGTCATGTGATATAGTTAAAAGCAATCACCTACTATATTTGATTTAATAAAAATAAGTGTAAAAAATAAATAAAAACGGAAACGAAAACGGAGATGGGAAACGGCTAACTTAAAATTTTTAGAAACGGGTACGGTATAGGCACGACAATATATATGAACAAGTTGGGTAGATAAATACAATCTATTAAGAATAAATTGGTTCAAAATGTTAATATGTCATGTGATATAGCTAAAAGAAATCACCTACTATATATATTTGATTTAATGAAAACAAGTGTAAAACAAATAAATAAAAGATGAAAGATATTTAAATTCTACGTAAAGAATCTAGACAATACCGATAAGTTTCTTACGGTCCCATAAAATATTAGATACATAGACATTTCGGATACGTGGAGAACTACCTAAACTTCTGATGTGAGATATTTCTTCACGGTTTCTCAACATATTCACATGGTCACTAGAGATGGAGGAAAGAGATGTTACTTACATAGCAATCAGGAGATGTATTTTGTGAATTATTGTCATTGCAATCTGGTAATAATATATGTTGTGTATTTATTTTTTCAATGCACTATAAATAAACCCAAAAAAAAAAAATTAGTATTAGTGAATGATATTTAGATTTAGTGCCAAAGGTTTGAGTGTGTTGTACCTTATTGTATTCTTCAACAAGTTTCAAACATTTTTTGTTATGTGGATCCACATTATAATAATAATTTCCTTTGCAGATTTCCTTCATTGACTGTAACAAAATGTTTATACAATTTTTTNAAAATTTAAGCTCGGGACCAAAAAAAAAAAAAAAAAAACTATAAAATTTAAGCATGGCATATATTATGTACCTCGTAGAGTTCATTAGAGATTAATGACATTCCATGAGCAAATGGAATACGATAGTTATGTTCAAATTCAGGATATGTCCATGGGTTTCCTAGTATATAACCCTGTACTTTTTTTTGTGAAAATATATAAGAATGTTACATAATATATAACAATGAAAATATGTAATCTTATATTAGTATTTGAAAAATATAAGAAACAATTATAAGGCTAATGACCTGTAGATTTATAAGAGGTTTGCAACATATATAATTTCCTGCATCATAGTGTTAAAAAATTGCAAGAAGATATTACAACAACGATGCATTCAAAAACAATGCATTCTTTGTAAATACGTTTTTTTGTTGCAATAAAGTTTTACATTATAACAAAAAAAATGCGAGAAGATATTGGTTAAAACGATATTTAAAGCAATCAATGGATTGTTTTGATAAAAACAACATACCTCTTGAGATTTCTTGAACGAGTGGTGGAATAATCTTACCGGCATAAGAATCTCCGGCGAGATAAAAAGGGTTGGAGAAAAACCGTGGATGCTTGCTTAGCCACTGCCCCAAAAAGAACACACACACTCTAAATGTCGAAAAAGACCTAGATAGTTTTCATGCTCGGTTCGAAAAAAATTCGAAATGTGTTAGGATTATATAAGAGAGGAATGTTTTAGCGAGTTTGCATTACAAGAAAACAACTTATTTGCGAGAATCTCACTGAAATTCGGGATCCCATAATTAATTATCAGTCAAATAACTTTAAACCACAAGAATTACATCATAAACATAGTTTACCAAAAGATTTAGAAAGACAGTTAAGTTACCTTTTGAAGAAACTCATGGATCATCTTAACTTCATTTGTGTCACTATCATCAAGTGGAGTTTTTGAGTAGGAGAAGCCAGCTCCAACGGGCTGATCCAAGAATATTATGTTCACCATCTAAAAATTGATCCAAAAAATTTTAAAATATCAAAAATAGATTATTGGGTTTAGGGGTGGGTTTAAGGGTGGGCATTCAGGTTATTCATGTAGAAATATTTAGGATCGTTAAAGAACCAGTCGGTTCTGATTAGGTCTCTTGGGGTTCGGATCGAGTTTTGGAATTTTTAAACAATCTAAAATGAAACTGAAAACCGAAAAAACCAAAAAAATCAAAAGTACCCGAATTACCTAACAAGACCCGAGTTACCCGAAAAATAAATCAAATAATATAAATTTACTATTTTCCTTAATATTTAATATATATATATATATATAGCTTCAGGTATCTCTGATACCTTCGATCCTCGATTCGGGGTCCCGAAATATTTTGAAATAGGAACCTTTCAGATTTTTACGCTCTATGGGTTCAGCACACGGTTTTCGGGGTTTTGGTTTCATTTTATTTGTCTAGTCTTAATTGGGTTTGTGATTCCAATATGGTCTTATTACATTATACTATACCTTTGTCCATGAATATGTAGTAGAGACTAAAGAAGGAACACTCCCATTATAAACATGGAACTTCAAACCCACAGGTCCTACATTTTTTTAAAACCACTTTTAAATAAATCGTTAAAATTTAAATATGTCGATCAACTAAAATAATATAATTCAAAATTTGTCGATGTTTCACGAAAAGGCATAATATTTTAATAGATTTTACCATTCTCCAATAGAAGGGCTTGGAGAGAAGAACAACCAGGTCCACCACTTAACCATATAAGAAGAGGATCTTCTTTTGGATTATTATCAGACTTAATAAAATAATAAAACATTTGTACATTCTCATCCTCACCAATACCAATGTACCTTCATTTTATAAGAGTGATCACAAATTACTAACTCCAAATAATTGCATTTGATAAAAAAAAATAGAATAATTGACGAGAGCAATAACACAAAAAATGTTTAAAAAGAATTATATTAGACTCTCATAAGAGAGGTATATATATATAAATAACTAAATCTAATAATATATTATACATAAAGTTAAATTTTTTTATTTTAAAATATTAACATATTTTAAAGATATTTGGTAATAGAGAAGTTTTTACAAACCCGGTTTCAAGTTCGAAAGGAAGAGGGCCATCAAAACCAGGAAGAAACTTGACAATGGAGCCATAAGCAACATGATGATAACTCAAGACAAGTAGAAGCAGAAGCAGAAGCAACAACTTGAGTCTAGAACTCATTGTACTAGGAAGAAACTTGTGGACAGAACCACAAGTAGAAGCATATCAAACTCATTCTATTTCACTTTCTAAACTATATATATATTTACACAAAAGAAAGAAAAAAAATTTAGGTAGCATTTTGCTAATTCATTCATTGGTCTATGTTGAGCTACGTGGTTGGTGTAGCATTCATCAGCCATCAAAATCAGTACTATTACATACTTTCAACATGTTATGTTGTTTTTCTTTGGTCCTCTCACCCCATATGGTGGGGCTGAACACTAATATTCGTTCCTCGTATTTAATCTGTTATTAGTTTTGTATCCTACTCGGAAAAATTGGTATCACAACTTTCGGATCATGTAAAGAATATCATATGTTTATTATCCGTAGATAAAATTTGAATCGCTTAATTTTTAACTATTCGTCTTCGCTCCCGATTCGTAAATGTCTATTTTTGAATTATTTGTATATAATAGAAATATCTATCACATTAATTATGTATAGTTACATATAATATATTATTTTAGAAAAATCATAATATTTATTATATATGTAAGACTTAGATTATGTTTTTAAATATATAATATTTAAATACAATTTGTGACTCAGAATATTTTTATTTTTGTTTGAAATTTTAATATTTAGTCGGATATTTGAAAAAGTATATATAAGTATTTAGTTGTTAAAATATGAAATAAAATATAAATATTTGAATTTTAAAAAGTTTTTTCGTATATGTTTTTTCGGGTAACAAGTCGGGTCGGATAACTCGCAAGTATTCATCTTTTTAAAAGATACCCTTTTTTAGAGTAGGATACCATATATCAAAAAATTTACTATCCGTAAAAGTCGGAACGGATATCCGAAAAACCATCCACACTCAACCTGTGCCCACCCCTACTAAAACCGGTCCAATGCTTTCTGGCGCCCAAACAATTTGTTTTTTTAGAATATAGCAATTTTTAATTAAAGAACAACAAAGAAGAAAATAATCATTTTGTTTTATAACACATGCTAAGTTTGATTAACTGGTTAATCATCATTTTGAAAATAGAAATTTGCTTTAAATTTTTCATACCATATATATTGTCAAAAAAGGAGTGAAAATGCAAACTTTCAAAAAATGCCAAAATCCAAACTTTCGGATCAAAGAAATTAATACACAAACTGAGGAGAGAGTTGTAAGAAATGTTGACAATCTGGTGTAATGATAAAACATATGAAAATTTGCATAATATTGTTTGGATTATATGTTGATGGGGTATATATACTAGGTTGAGGAATTTATGAAAAAGTTTAAAATATTAAAAACGTAATGCTAATACTTTTTGGTTTTTTATATTTTAGTCTTGATTATTTCATTCTAAAATGTTTAAACTTATAGTCCTAATATGACTCATATATTTCAATACTTCAACAAGATTCACCAAGTGGTTCTATACCACTTGTTCAAAATTTGCAAGATAGTAATTATCAATTACTTTGTAAAAAATTTCGAGTATGAATACAATTTTTTTTATTTACAAAAAAAGATATAATGTAACTTTATGAGAAAATATGTGGAAGTTATAAAACAATTATATGTGTAAAACAAATATATGTGTTAAAATATACAATAACTGTAAAACAAATCTACAATAAATAAATACAAATACGCAACAACAACAAAATTTATGACAACTATAAAATAAATCTATAAAAATGTAAAATAAACAACAATAAAATATGCGATCTTCGCTTGAATACCTTCAGGGCCGGCTTTGAGATTCGAGGGGTTATAAACTTATACAGTGTTGAAGCCGAATTCTATACGTAAATTTTTTTTTCGGTTTGGGATTAGTCGTACTATATATATTAATTCAAAAAAGTTTGAGAACTTGAAACAAATGTATCGTACGACATGGCCCAGAACCGGCCCTGAATAACATGCATGAAGCAAAGAAATTTGTAGTAAATGGATTAAAATATGTGTAAACTAAAAAATGGGGTATGGGTTCGCTAAACAAAAGTTTGGAACAACTATAACAAATCTTAGGTAACTATAAAAAAAAATCTAAACCAATTGTAAATTAAATATACAATTACTAAGAATAAATCTATAATAACTGTAAAAAAAATTTGTAGTAACTGTAAAGAAAATCTATAATAATTGTAAAACAAATCTGCATTAACTGTAAAGCAAATATGCAATAACTATAAAATAAATTTTCAGTAATAGTAAAACAATGATGCGTTAACAATAAAACAAACTTCTGTTAAAAAAATATACAAATTAAATAACAAAAGAAATGCAATTGAGGTAAACAACATTTATACAATTTCTTATTTTGCTTAGTTGTTCGAATTCTTGTACCGACCACGTAAGAATGTCGGTCAAAATTCTTGTTCGAATTATTTTGAGTCCTCCACCACTTTTGGTTCGACAAAAGAAGGAAGACCGATTAAACCGACACAGAAAATTCAAGACATGAAGTGGACAAAAGTAGGAGAAAGAGGAAAGTGTGGTCTTCGTGGTCGTGATTACCATCAACTTCACTAGTTTTGTCCTCTATATTTTGTTGCGCTAAGTTAAATTTTTCAAAGCTTCATATCACCGTTAAGTTTGCCTAAGCCATATTGATCTCTCGATCATCAAACTTTCTCAGATTCTGGTTTCAAAACCATACTTTGTATTTCTATTTTGTCTTTAATTTAAAAATCTTTTAACAAAAAAAAATGTCGGTCCAAAACCATGACAACATATCTCTAAATTGATAATATGTTATTAATTTTTTTCAAACACTCCTTGTAGGAAATTAAATTATCAATATTATTTAAATTTATAAACGAGAAAACTAATCTCACAATACAAAAGCCAAATGCAAGAAACAAAAACCTTAAAAAAGTAATACGATTTGTTATTACATCCTCAAAATGAAATAATCTTTCTTTTTTTTAGTCATCGGCCTAATGGTTTAGTAGTTCCCTCAATAATGCAAAACATAACAACTATACTCAACCGTAGCATCACCACTCTTGAGATCAAACCATTTTGTCCTAGCTTCAACATAACCTCTAGCAAATCGGAATAGTCCACTTCCTCCGACGATCGGCATTTCTCGAACTTCCGACATCACCGAGTTCCGACCAAGAATCGTGATCGTGCTTCCATTATACTTCCCTGTCTTAAAAACAAAGTTCATAGCCATCAACATACCTAACTCCTTTTGTGCTGCTCCTGCGTAAAACCCTTGAGCTTGACCTAACACCGTCGAGTTCATTTGATCTTTCGCCGTCAAAGTGTTGTCAATCATAGAGATTCCTCCGAAGTAGGAAGTAGAGTTTTTAACCGGTGGTTGGATAATGATGGAGCTTGGGTTTGAACCACTTAAGATGTCATGCCAATAGACTTTGAAGTGTGTTAGTTTCTCTCTTTTGTTGAGGCCTAGGAGTTTACGGTCCATGGTTCTAGCGAAATCTTCGCCGTCTCCGGTGGAAGAAACCACCGCGAGGAGGAGGATTTGGACGGCGAGGAAGAAAATTAGCTTAGCCATATGTTCTTGTTTATCTTTTTTTGGTTTCTTTATGTAAAATGATGTGTAGAAACAAGAAAGTGTGTGATGTTATTTATATATGTTGGGGACATTCTAGAGGAAATATTTTATTGATTTTTATTTTTTGTCATCAGGCTACTGGTTTAATAGTTTTCTGAAAAGGGCATCATCGCGGGTTCGAACCCGGGTAAGTGAATTTGACCAACAGAGGTGGTAACCACTGTATCACTTGTGCCGCTCGAAGAAATATTTTATTGATTATTTAATAATTTGTGGATTAGTTAAAGTCTTAAAGAACATAGACTAATTAATAGGAGAAATGTTTTTAAAATTTATAAAATTGATGTTGTAATACATGTGAAGTTCTAGCTATCATAATCATTGCGTCATCAAGCCGTATGATTTACGGTGAAGTTATACTCTAAAACTTTTTGTCACTTTTTCAAAAACATAAAATAACTCATTGGTAATACCATTGTTTTTTCTTTTTGGGGTTAAAATGTTAAGAATTTACACTATTTTCGATTTTTGACAGACAATACGAAGATTACAAGTAGCAGGAAATAAAAAGAAAATCCAAAACAACAACGAAATACAAGTCCAAATACGCAAAAACCAAAACCGATAAGCTGTAAATGAGAAACAACGAAGAACTAGCTTGCCGAGAAAGCGGTAACGCGTCCAAAACGCAGGTTAAACATATACACCATAGGATAGACAACCGTGAATATATGAGTAACGAGCCAAGAGAATATTGGCTTTTACCCACAATGGCTTGGTAATACCGTTGTTCTTTAGTATATATTTAGATTACTCGGACCACCCCTATACTTCAACCGATAAAAAACATCGTTCTACAAATTATTGGAAATTTCTTTTTGTTTTTTTTGGATAAATAATTATTTGAAATTTTTAAATCAAAGTTATCGATCTAGTTAGAACAACAATGACCTTTTCCCGAATGATTCTTTTTTACTGTGTTCACTATTAATTATTATTGTTGTATTTTTTACTTTAATGTTGATTTTCTTCAAGTCTTCATCGATCGAGAGCCTATATTTATGTGGGTGTTTAAAAACAATGTAAGATAGTTTCACGCAGATGGATCGAAACACGAAATGATGTGTTCTTATGTCCATATCCATGTCCATGTGTTTTTATGGTCTTAAATGATGTGTAGAAACAAGAAAGTATGTGATGTTATTTATATATGTTGAATACATTCTAGAGAAAATGATTTTATTAATTATTTAATAATTTGGTGGATTAGTTAAAGAACATAGACTAACGAATAGGAGAATTGTAATTTAAATTGATGTGTAATATACATGTGAAGTACTAAGCTATCATAATCATTGCGTCATCGAGAGCCGTATGATTTACGGTGAAGTCATACTCAAAAACTTTTTTGTCATTTTTTCAAAAACATAATCTGAAAATATAAAATAAGTCATTTTCAGAATTAATAGTTTTCTAGATCAAATTAGTAATACCGTTGTTTTTAGTATATATATAAATTTTAGAGTACTAGGACCACATCCTTTCTACAAATTATTTGAAATTTCTACATCAAATTTACGGATGTGGTTAGAACAACAATGACTTTTGTCCGAATGATTCGTTTTTATTGTGTTCATTATTAATTATTATTGTTGTGCTTTATTACTTTAATATTGTTATCTTTTAAGCTTTTTCTAGTAACTTTTTTGGAAATTTTAATCGACTAGCACATTAGTAAATTTAAAATGTTGCATAATAGTTTGTAGTGTTTTTTACATTTTTGCTTTATTAGCTTTTTCTTGTGTATTTTTTTCTAAAACGTTTCAATTCCATTTCCTTTTATTATATATAAGATGAAAATATAGTGCCATTCTTAAGACTTATTTATTTTTGATTTTAATGTTAAGATTTATACAATCCGATCAATCTAAAGTGGAAAACTAGTTATAAAGATTTGTAATACAACCAAAGTAGATTTCAGGAAGAGAATAAAGACTATTTCCTCGGTTTCTTTTATAAGTCTTGTAAATTTTTTATTTTTTTTCTATTTTATAAATCTGTTTTATGTAAATGTTTGATTTATTTATTCCAATTATAATTGAAAAGATTTTTTTATTGGTTGAATTATGTTTGTTTAGATATAAATAATATTTTTTTATTATAAAAAATTCTTAATTTTTTTATTATGAAAAAAAGATTCTTAATTTTTTATCTCAAAATACTTATATAATGGAACAAAGGGAGTATTTTTTTAAATTATGAATCTTTTAATACGTAATTTTTGAAATTTTTAAATAATTGTTAGGAAAAGAAAGTAAAATGAATTTGTCGTAGCTTACCTACCGAGTGGGGCGGTCGAGAAACAAACAATAAAATCGGAAAAAGAGATTTTGATCTAAATTTCTTAATTCATTCTTTAGAAAGCACACATACACATGTTACATTATGCTACTATATATACTGATTTATTTAGATTAATATCCACATTATTGTTTTTGTATTAAGATTTTTAAGTTAGTAATTCATTTAAGTATGATTTGTATGATTAAGTTCTGATCCATATTTTGTTACTAACATATAACATTTAGTAAACCAATAAATAATATTAAAATTGATATAATTTGATAACCAGGCGGTTAAAATTGTTCTAACTTGATTGATAAATTCGAGAATCATATTCTATAAATAAATTTGAAGTTTCGAATATATAAGTTAATTGTTACATAATGTTACAGATAAATAAATATAACTATTAATTTTTTGTTTTATTTTATTTATTATTTTTAACTATAAATTATATGTTTTATTTATTTTTAATGGATTTTAAATTCCATTAAATTTTAAAAATTTTGTTTTTGGTGAACAAGAGAGTAGAGAGAGATTTGTGTAATTTTTTTGAGGGTTTGCTTTGTTAGAGAATCGTATGTGACAAGCAAGATTCATAGTTTGCGTTGTGTAAAACCATCAAAGTGTTGATTTTTGATTCCTAGTAAAAAGAGTTTCAGTGTGACCGAATTTAAAAACATAGACACGAAACCGAATCTCGATAGATCTTATGTGTTTAATTGTTTATTTGAATTTTTACTGTTTATCGAGTTCATTCTCTTTTTCATTTTCAATGTGAATAATATCATTGACTTTACGAGCATGCTTGACATCAGAAGAAAACCCATAAGTTGTTGGTCCTCTCTTCCCTTTTCCCTTGTCGATTACTCGGTTCCATACGTTTATATATAGTTTATAGACACTATAATAGACTAATAATAATAAAAAAATTTCAAAGAAACTTTTTTAAGTTAGTGGAATATATAATCAAACTTTATTTAAATCATATAGTAAAATAAGATTTTCTTTGTTTAGAAATATATTATACTTTAAGTTAATATAATTTCAATATTTTTAGAATAAAATTGAATCTACACGAATTTTTTAGCCCAACCTTTCATATCTTAATTATTTATTATAGTATATGGAATATGTTAAAGGGATCCGAATTGTTCTTTAATATACTTTCGTTAGAGATCCGAATAAAAGCTTTGGCGGTTCTAGCTACTTCGGTTTGAAGTTTCTTCGTATTAATAAAATATTATTCTGACCAGAAAAAAAAATTATTGTATAATTACTGTAATGTTTTCGAATAATTACTGTAAGTGGTCCGTTTCTTGTAGAATATTTAATTTCCGATTGATCTTTTTCGGTATATGTAAGTAAGTTGTGATTTCTAGTTTTTGAAAAATAGTTTTGACAATTTATGTTTATGTTTATAAATGTAAATATATGCGTAATTTCATGTAATATATATGTGACTAATCAAACAGAGTGGCCTAATATTTTAAATTAGCTCGAGTTGTTGTGAATTTCATGTTGAATTTTGAGGATTAATCTAGTAGCATTGACTTTGTGAGTTGTAGAATGTTGTAAGTTATTTTAAAAAATCGCAAACATTTTCACATTATCGATGAATAGTTGATTAGGTGTGTTTTTGGGGGACAATTAATCAAATAAAAACAGTTGAGTAGGTCAAATTTATTTATTTAATAATATAACGTAGTGTTACGAGGAAAATTGCGTTTGTGAAGTTGTTCATCATATTGCTTATGTTCTTGATAGCTATCGATAAGTTTATAATGTTCGAGAAACAAAAATGTAGTGTTGAGTTGTAATAAAAGACGGTTTGATTTGTTTTCGGTTTACGAATATAATTGCCAAGAAATCAAAGGTTTTTGGTTTGGTTTTAGGTTAGCTTAGTTTATGGTTATAGTTTTCCAACTAGTTTTGATTAAATCGAAGGAGATTTTAAACATTTTTGTTGAATTGGTATTATTTTGGTTATTTGAATTTTTCTTTAAAATAATTATTTAAAACCGAAAACTAATCGGTTCAGAGTCGCCAAACCAAACCGAGAACCAAAGTAAAATTAGAAGATAAGTATCGGTTTACATCTCATAATTGAACTAAAATAATCGAATTCCTTTTTATTTTGATCGATTTGAACTGAATGTTCTAGCTTAACTCGATATAGGTCTGATTATTCGTTTTTTAGATAATTCGGTTTTTGAAAATCAGTAACATTTTAAGAGAAATATTTCATATTAGTTCTGCTTTGGATTCAATTCCGATTGAATTAGGTAACAATCTCAATAAATTTTTTTGAGTATTTTTGGTTAAGATTCGGTTCGGGTTCTCAAGGTTGTCTAAAAATAGTAACTAAATTCGTTTCAATTTTGGTTTTTTCTTTTTAAGATTCTTTCAATTTCCGGTTTAATATGCCCAACTAATTCGATCCATGTGATGTGATCTATCTTTAAAGTTATTGGGCTTTCATTTTATTTTTATTACATATATTTCTTGAAGCCTAGTCCCAACAAGCGTATGGGCTTATAAGCACGTATTTGATTTAAGCGACGCCGTTTTATACGTCTCTTCGTTATTAGAAAAAGAAAAAAAGAAAATCAGAAACGACTCGGAAGATTCTCCTCCGGCGAATCCTCCTCCGCCTCCGAACGACCGTGGAATCGAGTTTTAGGCTTTAGAGTTTCTGTGTGAGCGAACGATCATATCGATTTTGATTTCGCCGTTACTTTCGAGTGTTATGGAGGAAGAGGAATCTAACGAGCCGATGCAGAAGAAGCCTCACCTCTTAGATTCCGTTTCTCCGACCGCCATGGCTCGTAACTCTTCACCTTCTCATCCCATCGCTAAAAGTGTAAGTTCTTTCCACTGATGATTCTCGCTTATCTGTTTCTGATTTTTGGCGAATTGAATTGGAGTGTGTGAATGATTTTGAGTTGCATCATGTTGTTTACGTTTTGAGTTCTTTCAGGTTGATGCCACTGCTCTACAGCTCCAGAATCAGAAACTGGTGCAGCAATTAGACTTGCAGAAGAAACATATGCACGATGTTGAAACCAAGATTGAGGAGTTGCAAATCAATCAAACATCTTATGATGACGAACTTATCTCGATTAACCGGCTTTGGAATCAGGTTCATTGGTGTCTTTTTCCGTCTTTGTCGAATGACTGATCCCATCGTTTAATGTTTAGTTCAGAGGGTCTCTGTGACTAAGTTGTGCATTTTTGACGGTTTAGTTGGTCGATGATCTGGTCTTGCTTGGAGTTCGTGCTGGGGCTAATCAAGAGGCTCTAAAATACTTGGACATTGCAGATAAAAAGCGAGGTATTGAACCTACTGATAAGAATTCTCTCCTGTCTTTAAGTATAATAGACAATTTGCGTAACAGTTCAAATATCTGTCTTGATGTTATCTAGGTTATGTTCCTCCATGCGCTGCTGATGAAATGTTTCTGTGTAGACTTCTGCAAGTAGATTCCATAGATAGTAGTAGTTGTGATGAGGTAGTAAGAAAGGTTGAAGAAGCACTTGCTCTGCGTCATTCCTCTACAATGGAGCTGATGGGAGTCTTCGAAAATACCATTGCCTCACAGAGGGCGAAAGCTGAAAGCATATCACAAAGTTTACATGCGATGAAGTCAGCAGAAGGTTGGTGTGCTAATTATTGGTTTGTTTTACTTTAGCGGCTATAGACAGTTGACAGACTTTTTTTTGTCCAGATGCCGCCATCCAGTTGTCTAACATTAATGATCTGATGAAAGAAGAGGCCAAAAACTTGAGCGAGATGATTGATGCTTTACATGTGAGGCACAAAGAACATACTGAGCAGATTCAGGCGTACGTAAGCAGCCATTCAACAGATCAATCCGAGCTTAAACACCTCAAAGGTACATATTTCATGATTCTAGACAAAGTGAGAAACAACTGCTGTTTGTATAAGTACAGCAACCTTTTACTCTTTGCACTTTGGAACTGGGATGTAAAAATTTGTGTTGATTAAAATGGCGGCATTTTATTACTCCTCTCTGAGTATGAAGTATCTTTGATTTTTAAAGGTGAATTGGAGGAGATCAAGGCTGAGCTTGAAGAAAATAGAAGAAAATTGATAAATCTGAGAATGCAGAAGGATGCTGCATGCGAAGGTCATGTAACATCACCAGCAGTAGCTAATGGAAGTCTGTCCCCTGAGAAGCTTGTAGATAAAACGAAGTTGCGTGAATTGAAGGAATCAATTGATGAAAGACAGGTATTATAGAGTGGTTTTTGTTTTAATTTTATGTTTCTCTTCCTCACGTGTATACTTAGTTCGTATTTTGATAATTACTCTAGATAGTGGCAGAAGGTCGTCTGTCTGAGCTTCAAGCTGCACAAGAGTATAATCTTTCCCTATCAAGACAATGCCAAGATATTGAGGTATATTTATAGAATTTGTTGAAAAATATATCCAAGAGCAATAGTTACAGTCAACAATGATATTCTGTGCTTAATGGATGTAGAATGAACTAAAGGATGACCAGTATATATACTCGTCTAGACTGTACACTTTGATGAATGATCAACTTCATCACTGGAATGCTGAGCTGGACCGATACAAAATTTTGACTGAGGCCGTTCAGGTTAGCTTCTTATTTAGTCTGCTGATGCTTTTCTTCTCTCGTAAGTGAGAAAAAATTTCTTCGATCCTTATCTAACCCCTGTTTCAGGCTGAAAGGTCCTTTGTCATGAGACGAGAGAAGGAACTAAATCTAAGGGCAGAATCCTTGGAAGCAGCTAACCAGAAGATGACCACTGTTGGTTCAAGAATTGAGGAGCTGGAGCAGAAGCTGCAGACTTGTATAGGCGAAAAGAATAGATTAGAGCTTGAAACAGAAGAAGCTATTCAAGATTCTGGTGATGTTCTTTCCATTTCAGTGTTCAATTGCCTGCGTAACGTTTTTAAATTCCTGCTCTTAAAAAATATTCTCCATGTGACAGAGCGGCAAGATATTAAAACTGAGTTTATCACAATGGCATCAACCTTATCTAAAGAGATGGAAATGATGGAAGCGCAGTTGAAACGGTGGAAGGACACTGCACATGATGCTCTTTACCTTCGTGAACAAGCTCAGTCACTGAGAATTTCACTAAGTAACAAGGTTTGAACCCAATCGCAGCTCTAAAGATTATTTTCAGTACAACAATTCTCTTTTTTCCTAAGTGCTATCAACTTTTTATTTATCTGTTGTGCGTAGTACAAAACAGGTTACTTAATTAAATATGGCGTAGACTGTTTTTTCTAGGATTTGCTAATATTAATATGATGAGAAAAGTGATAAGATTTTTGTCTGTGAGTTTTAACTAGTCTCTTTTGATCGTGTTTTGCTCTTCTAGTCAATGCAAAGGCTTTGACTATTTACTTGGTTACATGCAACGTTAAGTGGTATAACCTTAGAATTTATTTCATTTGTATATATGAATACTTTGCTTCTGCTATACTCCCCATTGTATTCAAGTAAGTTAGCATACTGCTCTCTGAAATATTAATTTTCTCATGCTAACAAAGGCAGACGAACAGAAGGGTCTAGAAGATAAATGTGCTGAACAGATGGTGGAAATTAAATCTCTCAAGGCTCTAGTAAGTTTTCTTCATGTCCACAAACTGTTTACGTACTCCATTCTTTCTGGGTTTAATTCCTTGTAGAAATGGATACGTACATGCTAATCATGGCTAATGGTTTATTTTATTGCACCAGCATTCTTAGTTATTTCTTTCTTTAGGTACCTTTTAGGAGTTCATAGATACTGAAACTCCAGACAGTTTAGCTGTAAGAATCTCAATGGTCAATTTTAATGTTGCAGATTGAGAAACTGCTGAAAGAAAAATTAGAGTTGCAAAATCTAGCGAGCATGTACACACGTGAGTGTACCGATGAAAGGTATGTGATCATGTAGTGTATTGTATCCAGTACACACGTGAGTGTACCGATGATATTTGAGCTTTCCGATTTCAGAGGATTGGCAGAAATCATGGAATCACAACGGAAAGCTCAAGCTCAGGCCGAAGAGCTGAAAAACGTTTTAGATGAACACTTTCTTGAATTGCGAGTGAAAGCGGCTAACGAGACTGAAACTGCTTGCCAAGAACGGCTTGCTGCCGCAAAGGCTGAAATTGCTGAATTGAGGACTCAGTTAGATCGTTCTGAGAGGTATGCTCTCTCATGTTACCACATCCAAGGTCACACAACGGTCTTGGGGCCACTAAAAAAGTATTGTATTGTCTTCTCATCCGCAGAGAGGTTTTGGAACTTAAGGAAGGTATTAAAGTAAAAGAGCAGGAGGCAGAGGCGTTGATTGCTGAAATGGAGGTAGCCTGCGATCATCCTTCTGCTCGTTCTTTCTCATTTTGATGTTCTTAAAGAGGATAGCAAATCTAAAATTCCAAAATGCTCATACTGATCATCAATACTTGGTTTTTGTAGACTGTCGGTCAAGCCTATGAAGACATGCAAACACAGAACCAACATTTGTTGCAGCAGGTGGCGGAGCGGGATGATTATAATATCAAGGTACCGTTTTATTGTTAATAGAGATATTGAGATTGCGTTTGTTTTCTTGTTATTTGCTTTTTTTGTTCTCTTTTCTCAATTCCAACCCTCGAGCTTTTGAACAGATCGATTTTAGATTTCCTTATTTGATCTATGATGATGCAGCTTGTTTCCGAGAGTGTCAAGACAAAGAATGCTTACAACACTCACTTATCTGAGAAGCAAGTCATGCAAAAGCAGCTCCAACAAGTTAACGCGTCAGTAGAGACTCTAAAAGCAAGGATTGCGCATAGTGAGGAACAGGTTAGAAGCTTTCTCTTATGTAGTTGTTGTGACTCTCGAAAACTGTTCTCGTCAGCTCTTTTTACCAATGGTCTTATGTTTGCAGATGAAAGGCTGTTTCTCTGAAGCTTATAAATTGATTCAAGAAGATCGTCATCTAGCTATCAGTCTCGAAACCAACAAATGGGAATTAGCTGATGCTGAAAAAGAATTCAGGTGGCTTAAATCGGCTGTTTCTTCATCCGAGAAGGAATATGAACAGATAAGTCGGAGGACAGAAGACATCAAACTGGAATTGGACGATGAAAGGTGGACCTAGAAACAGATCTCTTGTATAAACTCAATATTCTATATATATGACGGTCGATTTAATTCTTATCTACACATGCGGAGTAGGAGTGAGAAGAAGAAGCTTGAAGAAGAGCTAATGGAGTTGAACAAGGAGCTTGAAGAGTTGGGTTCGGAGAGTGTAGAAGCTGCGATACTGAGACTCCAAGAAGAGGTTAAGAACTGCAAAAACATCCTCAAGTGTGGTGTTTGTTTCGATCGGCCTAAAGAGGTAATCACCATTAGTTCAGTCGGACATAATAATTATCATTATCAATCTTCAGTCAACAAACATCATCACAAATCATTTAAAGATTGTTTTTTTTGTTCAAACTATTTGGCAGGTGGTAATTGTGAAATGTTATCATCTCTTCTGTAAGCAATGCATCCAAAGAAGCTTAGAGATCCGACACCGAAAATGTCCAGGCTGCGGCACAGCCTTTGGACAGAGCGATGTCCGGGTTGTCAAAATGTAAAACACACACATAGAGACAGAGAGAGACACACATGATGGTAAGGTCCACAATCTCATCGTAGTTCCAACTCTTTCAATAACTCTCTATCGTAGTGGTCCGATCTCCGCAGTGTTAGGTAGGAAGATAGATAGATATATAAAACCACCAAATCTGTGTTTTTCCAGCTAAGTGGGTGATGAGAAATTAGGTGGAATCTTTTATGAAAGAAAGTGTGATTGTTTTTGTTTTTGTGTTTGCCTCAATTTATGCCTTTTGGTTTTATGACAATGGGGTCAAGACTAAGACATCACCAAAAACTTAGGACAGACATGAGACACTATGTTGCAATTTGCAGTGGAAAAATAATAATGTTTAAATTGTGGAATTGTTAGTTGTGAGTGTGTTGTTGTATCTATATATTTTTTTGTTTTTTGTATTTTTCTCCCCCCAAAAAAAAATCTAAAGAAGTATGTGATCAATAATTGGTGATTTTTGTAATGAGAATTTTGTGTGAGATTATTGAAATTAGATTAGATGATGCTTGTGACTTAGCTATGTATCTATTGTTAGGTAGAAAGATAGAATACGTTATGAAATGGTTCTATCATTTATAATTGCACGTGAAGATGATCTAAAAACTCTTCTTTATTTACAAAACTCAATTCATTAATCTTATTGGTACTACTACCTAATTTGCCTCCTAGGCATGTCCTCTGTATAGATGTACGTATAGGAGGTTCCAAAACACCTATGTGAATTCTACCCGAAAAAACCCGAACTGATTTCTAGAAATACGACGGTATTTGAGTATCAGATACTATCCGAAAAGAACCGAACCCGAACAGACATTGGAGAAAACCGGAAGACCTTGAGTTGAATTTGAACCGAAACCCGAAAATTTTGAAAAACTCGAAGACCCTGAATCGAATTTGAACAAACCGAAAAAGTACTCGAGAATACCGAACCAAACCTAAAAAAAGTCTGAAAATACCGGAACTTGGGTTCGTGTTTATTCGGGTTTCTCTTACAATACTAAACCTAGTCCGAACTCGAATATACCCGACCCCAATTATAAAAATATTTGAATTGGGTTTGTAATTATGCCTCCGAAAATCCGAAACTTGAATGGACTCGAACCGAAACCAATCCGAAATTTGAATATTTTACGTATTTTAATACGTAAATGAACAAAGAATTTTGAACTAGAAATTTGTGTTAATGTCATCGTTTTTTAATCTGAGTTCAAAATTGGTAAATGATACATCTCATATATTGAAGACGCGCAAAGTAACTTGTCAAGTGAAGTTAGGTTTCTTGAATCTCTAGTAATATTTATTGTGTTTAGAATATCCACTATCAAAAGCAAAATAATACATAAAATTTTTTGTTTCTCACAAGTATATCATTTACTTTATGTACCCACAACCACAAAATTGAATTTGGATATTCATATAGATCTCAACAAAATTTTCAAGCTCTTTCTTTATCTTATAAAGGGAAATAAGTAAAATATATCTTCCTCAATGATTACATGTAGAAAGAGTATACATAGGAAAGTAACATATTGTCTGAAAATAGAAACTGAGCTAGGATTTATTTAGATCCATACAAACTGAAAGTTCTACTTCAGTCAGATTTTAAATAAAACAAAATTAGCATGCAAAAAAATAACCAAAATTTAGATGAAAAATATAGATTTTAATCATATTGTGGTGTACGAGTAATTTTGTTTGAGAACTAGTCGTTTTTATTCTCATTTTAAGAATTGATACCCCTTATCAAGTGAAAAGATAAAGCTTGTTTAAGTTTTGAGATCAATTTTGTTATCAACCATTGATCCTAAAGTTTAAAAGAAGTTATTAGCTAAATGTGGTGATAACACAATTTAAAGAAAATCGTGGTATATGAAGAGAGTTTAAAATAATTGTTTTGCTACATATATCATTCAAGTGCATTTGTCTTTTTTAGTTATTTGTTTTGGGATAATTTTTCGGTTATTTGTGCTTATACTGAAGTAAGACTATAATAGATGACCTACTGTAAAAAATTTTTTGATATCGTGCGCATGAGGATAAAGCACAGACGTTTGTAAAGATAGTAAACAATGCTTTAAAGCTTTTCGAAACAATACAAGAGGGATAGATGGGGCAGTTACGCTAAAAGGGTGTATTGAAGTGAGTATTAGAGAGTATTTGATTTTTAATAGTTTTTAGAAGATTTTAGTAAATTAAGGTAGTTGTTGTGATTTTTTTGAAATTCTCTGCAATTTCGCCTAAAATCATGTGATTTGAATCTTTGTATTTTTAATAAAAAAATTCCACTTAAACACTTTAAAATCCCTTAAAATTCATTACTTAAAATATATTCAATAATTGTGGACTTCAACATACATTTTAAAATCAACATTTCAGTAACAATAAATTTTAGAAGACTTTGTAAAATTCTTGTTTGAATAATATAGGATTTCAAGTGTTAATACAAATCACTTCAAATCATTGTTTGGATACATTCTCTTTCGATATCCGCAACTTGCATGCATAACTACTATTACTAATACTCTCTCTGTTTCAAACTGATAGAAGTTTTAGCAAATTTTCTTGTTTCAAAATGATAGATGTTTTAGGTTTTCCATGCATTTTTAGTAATTAATAATAATAGATTGTCAATCTTAAAAAATTACAAGTAAAACTATTGGTTGAAGAATATAGCAAATTGTTTTTTATATAAAAATCATTGTATTTATTTTCGAATTTTTTTTTTTTAATATGTGTGAATTGTCTAAAACATCTATTATTTTGAAAGAGAGTGAATATAAAAAAGAACCACAAAAGGACAATAATTCGAGTAGCTCTAAAACCACAATCACATGCATGTAATGTAACTTGCAGAGTCCCTAGGGCTTGAAACTATTTATGGCTCTCATAAATTTTTAGGCATATATCATTTCGCCATCTATCTTTAAAAGAGTATGATTATAATGAACTAATCTTGACAGAAATAATTTATTAAACTGACAATTAATTTTTAAAAAAATTATGTGACAATTGCACCTGCATGCAATCTCTATCCAATTGTTGAGGATCCAAAATCATTATTCAATTATTACATAAAAGTCATATTCTTTTTTTNTCATATTTTTTTTTTTTTTTTTGGTAAAACATAAAAGTCATATTCTTTTTTTTTTTTTGGTAAAACATAAAAGTCATATTCATATAACAACTTTTTATTATTACTCCTACCGTCTCAATATATAAATAGTTTTACGGAAACCAAAACAAAAGATAATTTAACTAAACAATATTTTTGGTATTCCTTTTCATTTTTTTCTTTTTCTTATTTTTAGCAACAATATTCTCTCTTTTTAATTAAATGTTGCCTACAAAATGAATGTGTTGTTGATAAAATGAGTGTGTTTATGCTTTAAATTGACAAAAATTAAAATATCTTAAGTTTCGTACTATCTATATATTAAAACAGAGGGAGTATCAAAATTCTTCTAAATTTTAAATTTGATATTCGGAATAAATTAACAAGTTATAAGTTAATGCGTGGAACATCTAAAGATTGTATGAATAAGACATTTGATGTAGTTGTTTGGTCTAAAATTTTTAAAATAATACATATATCCTCAAATAAACGGTTGATGTATTAAGTGAGATTCTATGCCATCATATAAACTAATCTTTTCATATACATTTCATTTGCATATTGACCCACAATGTACTCTGGATTGACATCTTTATTTTGAAATTCCCATTCTTTCATAAATAAAATTTATAACTTTTATAAAATATTTTTTTCAGAAAAAGTCACAAAATGGCCATTAATATAACATGTTTTGGCTGGAAACAATTTATACCATTATGGCCAATACAAGTTAACTATCAACACACTGTAATTTTAAGGAAAATAAACTATAAACCCGATAACCTTTAATTTATATATCGTAAAAAATTATATAGTCACTTTTTATTTATGGTTGTACATTCGTAACCATTTTATTTTGTGGCTAATTATAACTAAAATATCGGTTATAGTCACGTTTAGCCACAAAATAAAATAGTTATGAACTTATAACTACGAAATATCCACAAAATCAATCGTGGCTATATCGTCTATTTCTACTAGTAATTAAATTCACTGACTAAATAAGTTGATGTTATTTGATCATGAAACAAATCAGTCGATATTTTTTTTCTTTTTTTACAACCGAGAAATTTAATCTACTAGGCCGGCTGTAGCCATCGAATATCTATTTTCCGATTTTTCAAATGGATTTAAAACATGACATTATTCTCTACTGACCAAGTGGAGATGAAAATATTCTCAGGAGGAATCGAATCGAAGGTGGTGGATGAGATTACATATTTTCCCTAGACCATTTTAGCCTTAAGCCACTATAACTTGGTTAAAATCACTTAATGTTCAAACGTTTTTTTTCTTTTAATTTTCTCTCCAATGATTGATTGATTCCTTTGAAAAAATGCAATCTCACTATTAATGACACGCACATACATGTCTAAAAAGATTTCTTTTACATTGACACACACAACTATAAATGTTAGAACGTAATAAATTCTCATCATCCAACCATATTCATCTACATTTACATATATATAAAAACCTTTCTAGTAATCTAAATAGTGAACAACATCACAATATCAATAGGTACATACACATCTATATATATAGAGAGAGAGAGAAAGATCATAGGAGATCACAACATTGTAACCATGGATCATTCAACAAGAACCCTAATGATAACCATCATGATAACATTCATGTTGATAGGATTTGGAAACTCAGATCTAGCTCAAGACAGAGAAGAGTGCACGAACCAGCTCATAGCACTCTCACCATGTCTTCCATATGTTGGAGGAGATGCAAAGGCACCAACTAAAGATTGTTGTGGAGGGTTTGGTCAAGTTATAACAAAGAGTGAGAAGTGTGTTTGTATATTGATCAAAGACAAAGATGATCCTGATCTTGGTCTTAAGTTTAATGCATCTTTAGCTGCTCATCTTCCTACTGCTTGTCATATTAGTGCTCCTAACATCACTAAGTGTATTTGTAAGTCTCTCTCTCACTTTCTTCTTGTTCTTGAAGTGTGTTTGATAAATTTTTAAGTTTTTGTGGAACTTTTTTTTTGGTTAGTACGCATTTTACTCTTTTTCTTTTTAGTTATTTTTTAATCAAATTTTGGAGATCACATAGGTAAGTAGAATATATAGTTTTGTAGCGATTATTAGTTATAAAAAAAATAATCCATTTAGTTGTTATACAATATGGTAATGAAAGTAGTTTATTGCAATAAAATGTACTATAAGTAATCTCAACTTTTTTTATAAAGTTTTGGTTACTATGTACTATATATATATATATATATATATTTTTTTTTTTTAGTTTTGGGTCTTTTATTTTATTTTAGTTTATTTTGGTGATCCATAGTTTTATAACTTTTATTCATTGTAGTTGTTATACCATATGGAAGCGACAGTACTACATGATATTTAATTACGTTAGATTTCTTTATAACGAATTGTAACTTTTTATTTTAAGTTATTGTCATAGTTTAAGGTTAATTTATTTATTAATCTTTTTTGTTAAATTTTTGTTTTTGTTTTTTTGCATATTTGATTTGATGGGAAAGCGATTTTGCATTTATCTCCAAACTCAACATTGGCTAGAGAGTTTGAGAGCTTAGGAAGGATTGAAGGAAACGCTGACTCCACACCTCCTTCACAAAATGTTAAAGGTAATTATTAGTTTTTTTTTGTTAAAATTGTAAGTAATTTAATTTGCTCAATTATTTAGTTTGTCTCTCTCTCTTTTAACACGAAATTAATATTCCTTCTGTTTCATTTTAGTTGATGTTTAAAATTGTTATACGGGTTAACAAACTACTACTCCATTTGTCTCATTATATAAGTTTTTTGAGTTAAAAGAAGGAAAAAATAAGAATATTTTGTTTTTACATTGAAAATTATTATTTATATATAAACATAAAATAATTCAACCAATGAGAAAAATCTTTATTATTGGATTAAATACAATAAAGATTTACATAGATATTTTTGTAAGACTTATAAAAGGGAACAAGAAAAAAGTTCTAAAAACTTATAAAATGGGATGAAGGAAATAATGTTATACTTTTTACCTCGTTTGTATAAAAATATTATTAATTATTACTAAATCAACCGATGTAAAACATATCGCATGATAATATGATATTAATAGTCAAAACATCAAATAATATTAAATTTTTACATCACAAGTTTGAAACATCCCTTCTACCGAAACAAATCTTTTAAAACTCCACTTAAAGTGAAACAAAACGAGTATATATCTAAATTACACTATTAATTTAATCTCATGATCATCATATATTAGATAATTAGTGCAATAGTTAGTGATTACTAAATTGAGTGATGATTCAATTATTGTTTTTTGCTTTGTGTGATATATGTGAAGATGGGACAGGAGGAGGAAAAGCTTCATCAGTGAAGAGTAATGGAGAGAAGAATTGGTTGGGTGTTGAGCTTTTAATATTTGCTCTTTTCTCTCATCTTCTTTTGATCATCTCTTCTCTCACTCCTTCTTCCTTTATTTAATGTTGCTTTGCTTTAAAAATTATGTTATATTGTTTTATAATGTTCTCATTTACCTCTAAATTTATATATAAAAGGATACACATGCATGTGTATTGGTTATAATCTATGCATGTAAAATGTAATCTTTTATGTTTTTAATTTTTAATAACGAAGCAAAAATCATCACGATTTGATTTGATTTTTTTAAAAATTTTGGGTTGGGTCATTAGGCATTAGCTTGGGACCTTGGATGTTCGAGTTCATTCGAGTTTTAGATTTTGGGGTATAACCGTAAAGGTTAAAGCTCTGTTTCAGATATTCTAAAAATTGGAGTTGGATCAGAATTAGTAAAAAATGTGAAACTCGAGTACACTCAAAATAAATTTAAGTTTAAGTTTTTCGGTTTGGATTTTTTTTCCCCGTTTTTCAGATGGTTCAAACTTTTTCCGGTTTTTTATGGGTATTCGAATTACTTATTTAGATTTTAGATACTCATTTTGGATATCGGTTTAAATTTTTAAATACATTCGGTACTTACTTGGGTTTGCGGGTTAAAATCGATTTAGGTTTTCAAATATTTATGTCCGGATAGATTTGGATAATAGTCGATATCCAAAATACCGCCAAACAAAACTCCACGAGCATACTTTTACATAGGCCTGAGCATTTTGGATCGGGTAACCCGATCCGCCCTATACCCGACCTGAATAAGCGGGTAAGGGTCGTGTATGGTAACACTAATTACCCGTTTGGGTAGAAATTTTCTTTAAACGGGTAAAGGTCGGGTAAGAGTCAGATAATGGTAATTATATGGGTACCTATATTACCCGTTCATATAATTAAAGCTAAAAATAATCTATAAATTTAGTAATATTTAAATAGTTAGATTAACATTTTTTGTCAAGACAAAATGTTAAATTTAAATTAAAAAAATTAAAACCGATAAATATATTATCGAATATTATTTTTATGTTTAATGTAACTTTAATTTTCAAATTTTATAAATGGTTTTATAGGAGATATCATTCTAAAAAATATTATACTATTATTATATTATTTTAACAATTTAATAACAATAATTAAACGAGTTATTTTTGATGTAATACGAGTTAGGGTATTAAACGGGTATTAATTTTATCTACCCGACCCGACCCTTACCCATCATTATCCGACCCTTATTATTACGAGTATGCTTCGGGTAGTGATTTTAGATACCCATAATAGCCGTACCCGACCCTTACCCGTACTTACCCGACCCTTTACCCTTTATGCTCACCCCTACTTTTACACAGTTCAGATTCGGATTCGGGTACTTTAAGTTGGGTTCGGTTTCGGTTTTTTTTCAGTCTAGTTATGTATTTTTTTTTACCGAATAAACTTGAGATGGAAGACTTGAGATTTATACAAATCACATAAAACAAAATGTCAAACAAAATGCTTACTATAACAATTGCTAAAACCACTAAAAACCAGAGGAGATAGTGATAACTATGGTCTTATCCTCCTCTCTTTGGATCTCATATGACCTTTTAAGACCAGCTTTGAGTCCTTTGGCCTCGGAAGATTTGTTCGGTCGACCAATAATGATTGTGACGGCGATCCGAAAACAGTTCTTGAGTCAGTAAACCAGAATTGATTTTGCTTCACCTCCTCTTCTTGAAGTCTCAAGGCGGTTTGTTGGTCGGTTTCTTCTCGATATTGACTCCATTTTCGACCTTTTTCTGTCAAGCTTGAAGCACTTGGCAATGCACAATATGGCTTTTCAAAGCTCTTCCTGCGATACTCGACCATATATTACTGAGAATGTTCTTCGACTGTCCCTTTACGGCAATGTTTTCCCATAGCCGAGGGTTGTTCTTGTCGGGGTTTGAGACATCAACTAGACTCATACTCATGTTGTTACGGATAATACAAAGCTTATTGTTTAGAGGAACAAGAGCCGCAGCTTCAAGCGACTTTGAGTTTCCCAAATGAACTTTGCTGTCCATGAATTTGTTCCACGAATCCGTAGATTCATCAAATACCCTGAGTTTACACCCGTCTCTACAATCCAATCCGTAAAGGCGACCGTTTAGAGAAGTACATGGGTTTCGCCAACCAGTAACCATCCCGTCACTAACAGGGCTCCATGAGTTAGTTTCCGGGTCATAAGCTTCACTCATGACTTGTTGATGAGACCCAAGACCCTTGAGAAACCACTTTTTATCGTACACCACACCGATAAGAGGCACCATTGCTGTGCTCATATCAGCAATAAAACTCCACCGGTTCTTGTTTGGATCGTAAACCTCAGCAGAACGTAAAGTCCTTTGAATCCCTTCGCACTCCCCACCCGCCACATATAAGCAGTTGTTTATAACACAACAACCAAAGAAATGTCGCTTCCTAAGCATATCCGGTGCTCTGTGCCACTTATTCGTCCTGGCATTATAGAAAATAACCCGTCTCATCGATCCCCTAAGGGGATCCTTACCTCCAAACAAATAAAGATGACAACCGCTTAAAACAGCACAACCAAACCCAAGAGCCTCCGAATACTCTCTAGGAACAGGAGGAAGCGGCTGCCAAAGCTGAGAGACAGGATCAAAAGCATTCCAAGAGATCTTCCCATCGCGATCTCTTTTAAAAACGTAAACCCATTCTTCCGACATCCCAAGTAGCTTCCTTTGAGAGTAAAAAAAGTTACCAGAAGCAACTCTATACCATCTCTTACACACTAGCCTAAGTTTCCTATGTTCTGCACGCGGTACACGGATAAGACAAGCGAATGCTAGATCGTCCGGGAGGCCAGGGAGAAGCGGAGGTTGAATCCTTGTTCTCTCCCTTTTCGAGTTCTTACGTCTATGCGCATTAGGATTGATATCAGGTTGAATACAAAGCTTTGATCCAGGAACAAACTTCCTCGCTTCTGCAACTGTTTTAAAACCAGAATCAACTCTACAATAGCAAGATACTGAATCCACCTGATCAAAACACACACACACAAGAGAAGCAATCATTACCCCCAAATCTGGAGAATTTAGCTTTAGGGTTTCTAAAAAAGGAAACAAAATCGAAGTGAATTACATCAAAAGTCAAGAAATTTCCCAGAAAAGCCATGATGCGTAACTCGAAAAGACGAAGCTTTATCTTCGATTCTCTCTCTCTCTCTCTCTCTCTCAGCAAAAACCTAACAATGGAATCACGAAAGGAAGAAGAAGAAGAAGAACAGAGGAACTTACCAATGGAGCTTGAAGGCGAAAACCTCTTGACCCATTTGGAGATTGTCGTTGAGAAGATAGATCCATCTTTCAAAACTCGAAGCTCATAAGAGAATCCACAGATCGAGAATTCCCAAAACTTTTACAAAGGCGGATCAAGAACACGAAGAGGATCCGATCAAAACCCAGAAGACTAAATGGTCGAATCTCTATGAGGAAGAAGAAATGTTGCAGAGAAGAAGCAAAATCGTGAGCTATCTTTCACTTCGCTCTCTGAACACACAGAAAATGGAACTGGTAGGTCTCTCTCTCTCTCTCTCTTCTCTGTAGAGAGAAGACACGCTTTAGTATTTAATTTTAAAGAGAGTATTTAATTTTAAAGAGTATTTAATTTTTTTTGGTAAATAGAGAATCTAGTGTTGTTTATTGAATGCAATTATTAATAGTATTAATAGTATTATATTATATTGTAGACTTTGAAAAACATTAAGAGAGGCAGAGTAAATAAATTAGTCAAAAAAGGTGAGGAATAAAATTTGTTTAGTTAGTCAACTACATGTAAGAATAAAAGGGGTAAAAATTTGGAAAAATAAAAAAATAGAAGAGGTAAAACTATAAAATCTAAATTTACAAATATATTTGAAATGTTCAATTTATTAATTAATAAAAAAAAATTTCTTATTTTTTAACAATTTGTAAAATACATTTTAAAGCTGCAATTTCCAAAAGTATAAAAAAGTTTAAGTGTCGATATAGTTTAACTCGTTGTTTTTTGGGTTAAAATATACGAAATTTTAGTGGTATTTTTACTGCTAGTTTTTATTTAGAAATTAGAATCTTTAAATTGTTTTACTAAACAATTTTTATGTTTTGTTTTAATTAATCTTTTATTTTTAACTTGTGATGTATGAATTGAATGCATAAATTCTATTCAGTTCATTTTTATTACATAATAATATAATTAACTTGTGATCAAAAAAAAAATATAATTAACTAAAACTAATTCGACTAATAAAAATAGCCTGCAAATTATATATTTAAAATTTTCAAATAATTATAAATTTTTTGATAAAATTTTGGAAACATCATAATGAAAATTATAAAGATATCTTTAAAATATTATTTAAATGAAATTAAAAGGTATTTACTAAAACCACTCAAAGATTGTGAATGAAAATTTACCGGTGGAAAGAAACAATAATTTCATGTTAATATGCTAACTTTTTGTTGAAAAGGTGGAGCACATTTTCTTCTGCATTTTTAGAAAATATTTGTAACGTAAAATCATAATAAATTGATGAGAAAATATATATGAAAAATTTATTATTAATTGTTCTAAAAACTAAAAATATAAAAAGTACAAAACTTAGCATAAAACTGCATTTAAATCTATGTTTTCTACGTCAAAATACAAAAACATAAATAGTTTTTTTATGAATAAAAGTAAATTTATATTTTAAAATCTTTATAAAACTTGATAATAGTTTCATTATCAATTAGATAAAGAAATTTAATATCATTTCTTAGTATGAGTCTATTATTTTAGTCGATCTCGATTTGGTTTCAACCCATCATCAATAGCCAAGTATTCAATTTTATGATGCACTCCATGTCAATATTCTAGATTGTTAAAAACTTTTTAAAAGAAATTCATATTGGTCGTGAAATATTTTTGTGCTAATTCTTATTTTTTTAATCATCTTTCATTACTTTAGATCATAAAATGGTGGTACAAATAGTTTACAAACCAAGTAGGCGGAATAGAATACGACATATGATTAGTGTTCAAATTATATACGCATATTTTGCCAACACATCCGCTGTTTGATTCTTCTCACGATTTGTATGTTGTAAGTAACATTCGGGAAGTAAGCTAATCCATCTATGAAAATCCCATATTAAGTTACCCAGAGCAGTATGATTATCAAATTTTATTGAAGAAATTCATATTGTTCTTCAAGTATATTTTTAAAATGGACAAGCAATTAAAACCGTTGTAATTTTTTTTTGGTCACAAAAGAAAACGTTTTATTAGATTTCACAAATTGAAAGGTCTTGAACACAAAGAGCTCGATGCGCAAACGAATCTGCTAAAGAGTCAAAACCGTTAAAACCGTTGTAATTAAAACGCTAAATGGCGGAATCTATATATAAAAACAATTATTATTTAAATATCTTATAGATACAATTGTTTGGACAACAAATTACGCTAATTAATGCCTTACGTATGGAATGTTTGGACTATATATAGTATGATTAGTATCTACCGAATTTTTGTATTAAATTTAATTCAAATACATTAAATTATACGTCGATTGTTCAACCACTTAATCAAAAGAGAAGGGGACGATTTTGTCATATTAGATTACATATACTAATATCAAATATTAGATGTAGAATAAATACAAAACGATATGTCTATCCAAAATAATAATTGAGGTGTATATAAGGAAACTTATCAAAATAATATATATTTTTTTAAGAAGGAAATGAATTAAGTGGGGTTATGAATTACAGAATTTTAAATTAATTTAGAAATTTAAACAAAACAATGAGCTTAACTAGTATGTCAGATGAATAGTAAATAACTGAATATCTTTTTTCGAAATAAATTGATATGAATAAATTTTTCGTAAAATAATTATAAAATGCTAAAATTAGTTTTAGTAAATTAGTCATGTTAATCTAGTTATATTTTTATCACGGTAGTAATAAATAAAGAAATCACTTTTCAATAATGTGAGATTTTCGAGATTAAATATATATTTAAGATTGTTTTGAACATTTGAGATTATATATTACGTGGTACAAATAGACACAAAAAGTTAGATAATATGTAGTTGAGTTTTTTTTTTATCGAAGTTTTGTTAATTTGAACGGGAGAGATAATGAAAGATAATACAAAGATAAACATGATAAATAACAAAGATCTTACCTATCTTATTTTCGGGTAATTTTCCTATACTACATCATATATGTCCAAAGTTAATTTTACTTCAAACTATTTGCTCTCGTTTTGTTCGCAGTAGCTGTTTGAGTAGAACACAACTTGATCGTGAAAGAATTCGTCGCTAGAAACTTAATAAATCCGGTCATAGTGAGTCTTTTTTCTCCTGTAAATCAGTTTTTAGAATCTTGAAACGTTTGAATCCAAAATAGAAGCCCAATATAAAAAGCGAGTTGGAGTTGTTGATGCGTTTCTGAGAGCTTGATATAACCATCAACCTTTCGATCTGGCAACTCCTCGGATCTTCTGGTCTGATACAAAAAGAACCAGATCGATAACACCAAAATTTGTCAATACCAACAATGACAAAAAATCAGCAATCACCAAACTTGAAAACAACACCAAAATAGATTCGATGTAACCATAAAAAACGATATAGAGAAAAAAGCATGAGTCAATCATAGGCGGTTAGGGTTTTAGGAGTCACTAGTCATCGATCTTTAAATCGAAAATGAAGCTAGGGATGACAAGATTGGCAGCTAGGGTTTTTGGAATAATGTTTTTTTTTTTAATTCAATGATAATATGTCATTGATTATGGTGTACTGGAAAAAAGCCAAAGAGTACAATACAACTAATGTAAGTGTTATTATGGTTCACCAAACAAAGTTTGACATCTTTATTCACATTTTAGCTCATTCTTTTGCAACCAAATCTTACGTAGAATAGAAACAATATTCTCTTAACATCTAAATGATTCTTAACTTCTTTCTTGATGCAGAAAATGATTATTACACTATAAGATTATTTTGACCGTAACAAAAAAGAAAAACTTGAAATTTATAAAAATAGAAAGAAAAATGATGAGTGTCATTAAGTACAAAGTATGCATGTCAATATATGAATGGACCAATGATGACATCAAGCAACGGTTACGACTTAAAGAGATGATAATTTTCAACAACAATATATTATTTTTTTATTCAAATGCATAAAAGTAATTGTGACCATAATAATTCATGAAAACATAATGGTAGTTAGTAGTTATGATATTTAAAAGTGTCTATCTTATATTGAGAAAATTCATCATATAATAAAATTCTCATTCTAAATTTACTTTTAATCATAGTCATTGTGCTTGCCCAATTAATTCTTTGAAAATGACATCCCACTAAACCCTTAAGAAAACAAACTAATTTGGTATGCATCACACTTTCATTTTTGGTCCTTGATAATTTATATGCATTCATGAAAACATTAGGTCAAAGTCAATAATAATACATAGATCTATGTAAGAATTAAACTTATGTTTTGGTGAAGTTATACCAACTTAAAGATGTATACATTAATTTTTCATATGAAAAGCAAAATTTCCGAGACAAATGCAAACTAATAATTAAAAATTAGTACATAGCTAGGAATATAAACGGAAACCCGAACCAGACACAACGAAAATAGATGGAAACGAACCGAATAATAAAGAAAATTCGAATGGTTCCAATTCAAAATTATTTCGGCTATCAAACCGAAACCACATGTATTATATATAACCTAATGCTAAAAATGCATGTTGGGTCTTTGAGGGAGTTCGAGTCATCTTTTTTTTTCTCCACTCGGATCAATTCGCCAATTTGGATTTTATATTTCAAGAGGTTTGAGCGGCGAAAATTTTTCTTGTAGCCCGTCTTCTTCCTATTTTTGTAGTTATCCCTTCTATATTGTATATAATATCTTTAATAAATTTAACATTTCTTAATTCATTTTCTTGAGTTCTATTGAAGAGAGTATGAAACTAAACCTTTAATATAAAAAGATATAAAATTAGCAATTATAGATTTGTATAAAATCACTCATATTTTTATTGAATCGCTACAAAATTTAACAATTTTATAAAAAAAACGTTAATTTTTTTTGGGTGATTCGGTTTTCGGTTCGGGTAATCGATTTTTGGGTAAATCAGATTTTTATGGTAATTTCGAGTCTTTTCGGATTTCATATCCACTTAAATTTTAAAAATCGATCTAAATTCGAATGGATCCCAACTGAACCGACCCGAAATCCACTAGGATCCAATTCGGTTCTTAAACACCCCTATCCGAATAACCTGAATCGCGAATAATCCGACCCGAAAACGCGAGTGCCCAACCCTAAATTAGTACATGAATTTGAATGATGATTGATGAATTTGAATGATGATTGATGGATTATTAGTAGAAATATATACATAAGTATCATTTCTATATACACATGTATCTTCTATCTTTTGTATGTAAATCTATCTTCAGGCTTTAAAACTCAAACCATTGGCTCTTTTAAAGAGTCAAGACCCATCCTTCAAGGGCTTAAACGCAGCCAAAACAACAGCTACTTTGCACACAAGGAACCCTAAAGTCCCAACCAATATCTCTTTTGGTGTGATTGCAAATGCAGTGAGATCTTCTCCAGTGTATCCTTTAATGGCTAAAACCGATAAACCCGTGGCCAATACGAGGCTCAAAACCGGAATCTTGAGTCTTCCGCTGAGTATTTGATTGGAGTTTTCAGATGAAAATGATCCCGGTGCTTGCAGTTCATCGACTGATCTCTGCAGGAGCAACAAGTAGAGAAAGCCTATCGTTCCACCGAAGAAGAAAGCAATGGCGGAATTTTCGCCTATTGAGAAGGAAAAGACAGAACTTCCGAGAAGGATGAGAATCGCATCGTAGAGAAGCAGAGAGAGTTTCAAGTTTGCGTATTCTTCCATGCTTTCCTCGTTGGAAACGATTGTACTGTCAAGATTCCGAGCAGAAGACTTAGAGATTTGATCAGAGTCAGTGAGTTCAGTGATACGAGTAGGTCTGAGTTCCACCATTGATAAGTCACTACTCTCTCCAAGCAAGATCTCATCGACTTCAAAATCATATCGGTAACAGTAAGTTTCCACATCGATCTCTCCAAGAATCGGTCCTTGGCTTCGAGGATTAACCACCCACAAGCTCACCCCTCCTACTCTCCATTGACCTGAAAATTCACACTTTCCTTTATCACCAACCGATACCGAAAAAGCTAATTCTATACTCACAAACATTACTAAGAAGCTAACCAGACTCAAGACTAATCCAAAAAGCTTTAATCTTTCCGAGTTTCGGTCCTTCGAATGTGAATTCATCAATCGACCCTCTCTGAAACTTAAATGCTTCTTCACTCTTCTCCGCATTGCGAGACAAACTTACAGGTATTGTCTGTAATAAAGAATCTCCCTTTTCATCTATCAAACATAGAAGAACTCTAGCATTGAAATCGCTTATCCCCGAACCGAACGAATCACTTGTCTGCAGCATAACTTTATAAAGAGACCGAGATGATTCAGTAACAGTGAAAGATGGATTTGGATTACAAACTTTCACTTCTTCAGCTTGTAAGAGACGCAATGGTCTTGCATAACTCTGGAAATCTGAAAAAGTTTCAACAATACTCAATTAGTTTAAAAGGAACAGAGCTCGAAAGTTAACATCTTTAACATTCAAATGATTGATTCCACTCGAAACCATAAAGAATTTGATATAAACTTCGATAATTATTCAAAACCCAGAAAAACCCAATTGCTATTTTACCTTGATAATCAGATGTCTTTGAGCAGATTCGAGATCGACGAATTCGAGAGGAAAGGTTTCTTCTTTGACGAAATTGATGTGATGGGTTTGTTGTAAAGCTCGTGAAAGTTAGAGGGTTAAGAGAAATTGCTTCTGTCGCCATTTACTATTACGAATCTCGCGGTGGAAGAGAGACGAAGCCGCACGGCACATAGAAGAAAGTGCAGAGCTTTACAAAATCTTCCATTCCAATGGAGGAAGAGAAAAAAAAAATCCGGCAGAGAAACTTCTGACAGAGGCAGAGTCTTCCATATTGAGATATTTACTAAACCACCGATCGAACCAAAATAAGAGTGGACGTTCGAATTCAGTTCGGATTCATTAGGGTTAGGCAAATAATCCGATCTCAACCCGAATCTAAACTTGAATGGTTTATAAATTATAATGTTTCGGATATCCGAGCCGAACTGAATCGAGAACCTAATGGGTATCCGAATATCCAAGTATGTTTATGATTATATATATATATATATATACTTTAATGATTTTGAAGATAAAAATTATTTTTTATATAATTTTATTTGAATTTTTCGGGTAAATCATTGTTTGGATGATTTGGGTTTTTTCGATTTTCGGGTATAATCCGTTTTTTTTTCAAAATTTCAAAAGCCGACCTAAACTGATCTGGACCCGAACCGAAACCGACAGGTAATTCAACTGGTTCAGATCCTATATAGATAGACTCGAACTATCTAAAACTTAACAGACCCCACTCAAACCGGATCCGATAAATCGAACATCCGCCCTAATTTGTACTTCGAATTTTAAGAGACATAGCTTTAAGTACTATTTGGATGTTTTAATAATTCGAGTTGGGTTCAGTTCATATATAATCGTACTCAGATCACGTTTAGTATTATATGTAAAATTAGATGATGGTTTTGTACCTTGCATCGGCGTAGTTTGGTTTCGAAAATGTAATTCAAACATTCAATAAGTTTTATCTTTATGACCATTTCGTGATTCTCTTCGTTTAAGCAATATCCATCAGATTTTTCTACGTGATTAAGTTTCCATCTTCCTTTTCTAGTGTATTTGCTGGTCTTCTCTTCATCAACTATTTAACTCATTCAAAGATTTTTAGTTGCAATGACTATGTATTTGTTATTTTTCTGATTCTTTGACTATTATTTCTTCTATTTTTCTTGCAAAAAGATTATATATTGGTTACAACTTTATTTCATTTCGGATTATTGTGTTAATTGTATATTGCTTCATTTATATGAAACCGCTCGTTAAAATACTCATAAATGAATATTGCTAAGTTATATACGGAATCATTTTTATTTGAATACAAAAACTTACCTCTTGACCAACAACCATAGATGATAAATAACTTTTGCATCTTTAACCGTCTAAAGAAAATTAATCGTATTAAGTGCCATAATAAAGAAACCTATGAACTGCAGAGAGGTGGCTCTGATTTAGAAAATCAGGAGATGGCAATGCTTTGGACCAGGTCGGTTTGCTTGTGCTGCCCCTATTGAGCGATTGATCGGATCGACTATCTGCGTCTCAAGTCTGCACAACCTGGTACGAGACAGATGGTGAGACAAAGCACACATCAGGGTCCATTTGTGCTTCGTTGCGAGCCTGGCTCAGTTGAACCGACAATTTCCAAATTTGAAGGTTCTTCATATGAAAGGAAAGGCGAGAGCGAAAACATTTGAAAGATGATTTGCAAGTAGATGGGTCAACGTGGTTCCAATCTCCAAAATCTCTTTCTTGAAGAATATCAAATTCAAAAGGATGATGATATAAGATCTAGATTTAGACGTTTTGGGTAGAGCACTAGGGGACACACTTGAGTTGCTTGAACTGAAATAGGGCTACAGATTTAGTTCGAATGGCCTGCTATCAATAACAAGAAAGTGAAGTATGTGAATGTGAATGTTTTGTTTCATCTAGATTTTTGTGGATTTCAAAAGAGCTTTCTCAAGATTTTTTACTCAAGATTCAAAATATAAAATTAATCATGTGAACATGTTTTTCAGTAGAATGCCCTAGGATAACATTTTTTTTATTGGAAGATGTAAACAGTGAGTGGTTACTTCAAGTAGCACTACACAACCTTTCATTATAAGTCTTCCACTACAGTAAGTTTTTATGACTTTTAAAACTTAATTATGAATTTTTGTTAGAACACAAATTCATAATTAATTCATAACTCCACTACAAAAACCTTTGGTTATAACTTCATAATTAATTATTTCAAACCTAATACTTATGAGTATTTTTGTTTCATTGTAAGTGAAGCTTTCAAACTATTTTATAAAAGTAATGATATTTAGTATTTATGATCATTTGTATTACACAATGTGATTTTTTATTAGTGGAATTGAGTTTATTTTATGATGATTTAAGACAAGAATGAGTAGATTGAATAAAAGTTAATAATTTCTTAATCCATGTGCAAAAATGAAACAATAACTGATATAGAAAAAATACAGTAATTGATGTAATAAGTGAACATACATAAAAGAGTCGCAGTTAATTTTTTTTTCTTCAAAGTATTAGATTCGAAGTTTCTAGAGTTTCTCAAAGAAATGAAATGCAATATATGTGTGATTATAAGGTTATGGACTTTTAAATGAATCACTTTTTCTTGTGGATTTAGGCTTTGATTGGTAACATGAGTTACCATGCTTTAAAGTTGAGTTATAGGGATAACTCAAAGTTAACTCAAAAATGTTACCAATCATAATGTAAACATATTTGAGTTTGAATTATGATGAGTTATGAATGATTTAAAATGTTGAGTTATGCTCTTTGTTAATTTGATAACTCAAAAGATAACTCAACATCAAAGAAAATAGGATGAAGTAGAAGTAATTTGTTTTTGCTTTTATTAAAAAATATCCTACGAGAGTCTTAAAATTTATTTTATTAATAGTTTTTTATACACATACAAAAATATTTTTAAAAGTCTTATTTTAGCTTGGTCAAAGATAAATTTTCAATGATATCATTTACATTTGTTTCTCAACAAGCTATTCAAAAATCTTATTACTATAATCTTAATTTTTTATTTTATTTTATTTTTACATTTTTAAATATCTAACGTCTTTGTTTATGGTTAAACTTATGAATAGGTGACTTGGTGATAGTTTTCATTATCAAATATACACATCCATAGTGAAAATTTATAGTTTAATTTTTTGTTTCAATTTATGGTATAATCTAATTTTTAGTTTGTTATGTCAAGATATTATGATTTTTCATTAGTATTATAATAATTATTTAAAAAGATTGAATTTAATTTATTAATAACACATACTGCAACTTCATATCAAGAAGATACCAGTCAATTGTTTTGATAAAAATGATAACTCATGCTTTCACAGCAAATTCACCATATCATTCTGAAGATCCTACCACATTTTTTTACTGCAAGTTACTTCAAATTACAACATCAACTGTAACTCAACTTTAATATTGCGTGATACCAATCAGAACCATATATGATTATGAAATAGAAGTAAAAACTCATAAAATTTTGCAATGTAGTATACAACAATGAAAGCTACAAAGTTACACACTTACAATTTTTCTTTTGTCAATTAGTTACAAAATTACAATAAATATACACTTTTTCGATGAGGATTCATAACCAAAACAACACGCTATACATGTGATACAAGAAATCTCGAAAGTTCCAAAAATTGGATTTTATATATAAATTCTCTAGGTAGAGGCCATTTCCTTGCATGCTCAGATTTTCAACGTTGACGCAATTCAACAGAAGAAGAAAGTTCAAGAATATTAGCTTTGATAAGCTTCTGCAATTAACTTCTTCGTTCAACTATTTGTGAATCCTCATATCCACTAAAAAGTTTTGATAAGAGAAAACAAAGAAAGTGTCATCTATTTATATAACCAAATAATTGATCTATGGTTTAAATTTTTGGGCGAATAACGATAATTAATTATAAATGATAAGCACAAATCATAAGATAAATAAAGAAAATATTGTGAACGTCTTGCTTGGTTTTCATTGACCGAATAATACCAAAATATTTTGAAAGATAAATACATAAATTAAGTAGGGTTAAAATCGATTACAAGAAGACAACAAATGAATCTGGAGACACCTCGTCACAATACTCCATATACAGCCACATATATTTCGCCATGTTATTTTCCTTTTTTTTAAAAAGAATCGAGAGTAGTTCTAGTGACGACACGTCACCAACTCTCATTGTATGAACGTCACGTTAGCTTTTGACTTCTCATTTAATAATAGTATAGACTCGAAATCCACTCAATTCAAGTTTTTCTGGACTTTCATATTTTCTTTGGGTTTTTCGGTTTTCAGATTCAAATTCGATTCAAGGTTTTTCAGATTTTCAAACTGTAGATCCTATTTGGTTTGGAACTTTCAAATTTCAGATGCGGATTTAGGTTTTCGAGTAGTACACCGTACTTGAAATACCATTTCAAAGGGATCCATTTGGGTAATTTTACAAATCGGTTCGGATTCAAAATCAAGTTTTTTGATCGGGTTTAGATTTGGATTTCGTGTTCGGATATTTTGCCTGCAAAAATTTTAGTTTTTATCCTTTCTAACACTATTTGGGTCGGAAACCTCCATAACCAAATACACACGACAACGCAATTATTAAGAGATACTTGAATAACATTTCTCCAAAGGGAAATGTAACTTTACTGGCATTCTCTATATTGTATGTAATGTTCATTACGAAGAAAGTGAAGTTGTTGTTTAGGTTTTGTAGAAGCTTTATGTTTCCGCAGATCAAGGATTAATTTATAGAGAAAGAACACAGAGGAAGAAGATGAAGAGAATCATGACAACAACTACAAGAGTGTTGTTTTTGTTCTTTAGTTCTTTGATGATTGATTCAAAGCTTACACCAAGTTCAGAAACCACTTTTCCATTACAACTGATTGAAGAAGACATATCAATCTAATCCTGGACATGATTTTCTAAGACATAACTTGATTAAGTCCTCTTTAAGATTTCGTAAGAAATGTATAAACTCACAATGAATCGTCAGAATCTTTTGATTCGCTTCTCTCCGACTCAACTTATGTTGGATTATTGTTGTTATTATTATTAGTAGTAGTCCCTGTCTCGGTAGCTTCAGGCTTTTCAGCGGGTATCGGTGAAGAAGAAGAGACTTTTTTATCCGCATCACGAGCATTCTTGTTGTAACCGCTTCCTCTTGCTCATTTACCTAAGACAAAAAAGATTCAGGTAACTCCATTTTTCGACCAAATGTATTCGCATCACGTAGTGAATCCACCCTCCTTCTAGCGCCAATTGTTGGATCCGAAATCCACACAAAATACAAGGTATGCAATTTGCAATATAATGTGAGAAAAAGTCTTAGTTTTTATTGATTACTGGAGAGTATGTTTACAAAGGTTGCTAGTGAGTTCTTAGGAAAAAATTCCATCCCTCGCCCTCAGCTCCTTCTCCTCCTTTTATCCTCTCCTCCTTTAGTAACTGCTCCATTAATGCATATTTATCTCTCTTATTTAATGTTGATTCTTCAGTTTCGATTCACTCTTTGGTTTGAATCGCACGGGCCTCACTCCCTCTCTGCGCAGAAGGCCAGTTTCTCCTTGGTGGGCCTTAGCGACCCATTAACACCCCGATTCTTCAATTGACTCCTGGATCGGTTTACTCTGAACCGGGTATGGTGGGTACCACCTCCATCAAACACTAATGTGATTGCAAATCATAATAATACTTCACTTTCGCAGTGGTCATGTCTACAATCAAAATACATCAAATGCGATTAGAACGAGAGTTATCAGCCAAATGTTCCGGTTACAACGAAATGGATACTCAAGGATGATGTTTGTACTTATCTAGGATCATGACATAAAAAAGATTTGATTTGTGAAAGCCCTTTACAGATTGATCTATAAGTTTTGTTAATAGCAATGCAACAGAGATGGATGAGAGGATGACCCAAACAAAATGAATTCTTTACATGAGGATTTATCATATCGTTATTATCCAAAATAATGCAAACTAGATTTTGACCCGCGCCAAGCGCGGAATTATATAATTTTCTCGGTAAATATAATATCTATAGTGTTTTTAATAGTATTATAAATTATATATAA